>JAHPZR010004705.1:77500-107500 GCA_019787425.1 Platygyra sinensis
ATATCACTCAATAGCCCCCGGCTTTAAGGAAAAAAAATAATACTAATACTAATACTAATAATAATAATAATAACAATAATAATAATAATAATAATAATAATAATAATAATAATAATAATAATAATAATAATAAAACATTTCATACGCAAAATCATGTGGCGTATAAATGGCGTTGCTTCTTTTGAACATCCATATTGAAAACCCTCCTGGTTCCTATTAAAGGGACACTGTCAGATTTGGGACCGCGCTGACCTGGACACTAGCTTTCTCACTTTGAAAAAAAGTTCACCCCAACCTGAAATCAAAGTTCATCTAGAAATCCGCTTCACATTTTGCAGTGTTAATTACTTGATTTTCAATCGTTTACTGAAAAACCCATTTTTCAGTATGCTTTAATTTGCTCATCATATGATATTATTTTTATCATATCTGGTTAAAAATTAACAGTTGTGTCTCTGTTGTATGCAAATTAACTATGAAATGTTCATGTTAATGCTCACTTGCGCCAGCTGACTGTGTCCCTTTAAGTTGAACAGGAACACTTTTCAGCATTTTTCAGCCTGTCTAGTTTTATGGATTAATACTACGCACCACTCTTTTTCTCTTTTTAGTGTTTAAAAACACTTAAAACACATCGGTCCAATCATTGGTGAACAAGGCTAGTGTTGCACGAAATTAAGTTGATGCTGTTTTACTATCACTGTTTTCCTGATTCCCTTGTCATGAAAATTTAGTGTGCCTTTAATATTTTGTACCATCAAGTGAATTGCATGGTTAATTAGCCTCTGTTGTTCTGTACGTTAATCGCGTCGAGAGAATCATAACAGATGTGTGTTTGAACCACTTGTGCCACCATCAATTTAGCAAGGTAGTGATATATTGCATCTCGTTAAAAGTATTAATTGAAGCCTGAATTACCTTGGCATCTCTGACTCGCCCCCAGTCAACCACCACCACCACAAAAACAACAATAACAAAAAAAAACTTCATTAGACTTAATTGAACTTCGAACATTTCCTAAATAATTTTCAGTAATAGGGCGTTTTCATTCAGCGCGACGAGCAGCCATGCAAATTTATTGCAACAAAAAAAACGTGTTTACCTAAGAAAAGAATTCAGCTCCACAAGATTGGTTTGTAACACCAACATCAAAGACGTTTCACTGTTTTGGGACCCTAATATGGCTGCTGAGGTCATATGAAAACACTCTATAATGACTTCATTCCAGTCAATCCAGTACTTGTCTTTTGACAGGTCAATACTACCTCAGCATATCAAGTGACATTACAATATTGGTATCACGTGCCCATTTCCCTCCCCCCCCCCCCTCCCCCCGAGTTTAATGGGTTGCGGTCATCCTCATGGCATAATAGGATGGTTTGCAATTCCCCCGTAGACCGAACGTTTAATGTTTATAAGCCATTCGTTATATGGCTTTTTGCTCCGTTTTCGCAGGCCCGTGATCAGCTCGTTTTGTATGAAACCAACATTTGATTTAGTGTTGTAGTATTGATCCGTCAAAGTATAAATCCTGCAAAGCACTGCGACTGTCCCCAGCCACCTTAACTTGCAAAAGAATTAAAGTAAATTAATACAATATTTCCCATAATATCTACGCACTCGTCGACTGAATATTACATACAGATAATTCTTGATGTTGGTCCA
Source organism: Platygyra sinensis (assembly GCA_019787425.1). Classification (NCBI taxonomy): domain Eukaryota; kingdom Metazoa; phylum Cnidaria; class Anthozoa; order Scleractinia; family Merulinidae; genus Platygyra; species Platygyra sinensis. Next base: position 79,166 of record JAHPZR010004705.1, read on the forward strand.
TATTTTCATATTCACTCCAGGTGACTACGATGAATGTCAATCATCTGACCTCAACAAGTGTCACAAGAAAGCGAAATGTATCAAAACACCTGGGTCATATAAGTGTACTTGCCTAGATGGTTATTTTGGGAATGGAACTCACTGTCAAGGTTAAATTTGCTTCACTCTATCAAACACGAGGGACAGACAGTGTTCTTCACATTTCAAGACAGCAAGAAGAGAGTTGGAAATACACTATAATGCGAAGCCGTGTATTTTTTATGAAATCCACGGCGAGCCGAAATAGGCTCCTGACGGTGTTTGGAATTGTGATGAAACTCTGTTTTGAGTGTTTGATAGATCCTCTTGACCAAAAGTAAAACTAAAGAGTAAACAGAGAATCGAAATCCATCATGCTGATTATATATAACAAACCTGCACATGAATTACTGCTTAACAAGCTTTACAAATTGGTAATAGTTGACATTGTCAAATTAAATGTATATATACAAAGAATCCATTGGGAAGGAAATCTGATAGCATATGAACAGGCTCAACTTTGAGTCACGCACGCGAGCGACGAAGACCAAAGCGATCCCCTGGGAAGGAGTCTGGTAAATAGGCCTTTTGCAACAAACAATCACATGGTACAAAATCCGCCATGCTGGAGGGCAAGCTCATTATTATTCCCGCAGTGGAACATTAAAACAAAGGCCAGTCACGCTTGACTGGTTGAGGTCTCTTTTTTTAAAGTCCGAGTGCGGGAATAATAATGATGAGCTTTTTGCCCTCCAGCATGGTGGATTTTGTACCATGTGATCGTTTGTTGCAAAAGGCCTATAGGTGCTCGATTTTGCACTCGCGGCTACACCGCTCACGCTTGTGCTCTAACGTGAGCCTGCTCGCAGGTTAGAAATCTGAGAGCCTTTTTTGTCATTTATCTTGTATTAAGCTCTTTTGGTGCTTAAACTTATCATTCTACTTAGTAAACTTACTTCCCTTATTGAGGCATTTTGTTTCTCGTTTGACACAGACGTAGATGAATGTCAAGCACCTGACCTCAACAAGTGCCACGAGAAAGCGATATGTAACAACACTCTTGGTTCATATAATTGTACTTGTCTAAATGGATATTCTGGAAATGGTACTCTTTGTGAAGGTCAGTTTTTCAATGTTTGTGTTGTTTCATTTTAAACTGATCACCGGCAACTTCACTGCTTGAGTGGGACGAGTGGGACTGGATACCATATCTAAAATTAGCATAAGTCTATTGGCATTCTACCACGAGTGCCGTTCTCTGATTGGTTACATTACTCAATATCTATTCTTTTGTAGATAGTAAGTAGCTCAGCATTGTGCGTTTCAGCAAAATGGCAGTCGCTTCTTTGAGTTGTCGAAGTGTCTTTAAAGGGGATTCAGTGTGTTTTGAACGACTAATAGATTTATGATAAAAGCATTCGATGATTCTCTCTCGTGTTCTATGGGTGATAGTTGATCAGAGTACAGCCCTCGTCAATTTTCACGCGATATAAATCTCGAGCTCTTAGCCTAATCGTTATAAATAACTTGAAACTGAGTTATACATGTATATAGCCTTGAGAGCAAGGCCTAATATTATTTGGGAGAGTTCCTCTCTTACTCCTCGTCCTCTCTTTGCTCAGTGATAATATAACAGTGTGTACTTATTATATGGCTAGCTCCGTGAGCAGGCAAGATGAACCAAATCGCGCGCTGTGATTGGTTACCCGAGCGGGCAACATGGAGCCATCTTGCCCACTCGGGACTACCCGCTGCATCCCGAAAGCAAAATTTCACCAAAAGCCGTATAATAAATCCTTTATTGACCAAGTTTGTTCGGTCAAGATGGCTGGATATTGGCCTCGTTCTTTTTTTTTGCGAGTTTATGGACCTCGACTTCGTCTCGGTCCATAAACACGCAAAAAAAGAACTTGGCCAATATCCAGCCATCTTGACCTCACACTTGGTCAATAACCCATACTTATTGACTCAGAGTGGGAGGGCCGGACTAGAAAACATTTGGCTCGAGGTCAGGACATACGGATAGAGCACAGCGAGCTCCGTACGTCCTGACCGAGAGCCAAAATATTTTACCATCCGGCCCGACCTAACTCAATCAACAAGCATTTTAGCGGAGCTTTAGCGGCCCAAAGGGCCGCCAAGCGATGGACAAGGGAACGCGTACTATTCATCCGGGCATTTTCCACGGACGGGCACTGTGGGCTGACAGTGTCTCTCCGCGGATGAACACTATCGCATCACGTGATCAATTCAAATTAATAAGAATCGGAGAAAATCTAGTGGTGAACTATCAGCCGATAGTTCCTTGACAGAAACACTCTATTGTTTAAATAGATAGTGAGTAGCGTAGCCAACCAGAGAACGGCATTCGTGATAGAACGCTAGTAGATTGATACTAAAACTCTATAGAAACACAAAACTAGCACTAGCTGTTGACATAATGATGGCGCGAGCAAAGAGAATTTATATTTTCATATTCAAAGTTAACAAGTTATTTTCCTTTTTTTCCTCGCATGGTTTTCTAAAAGTAATAGAAAACATGTTCTCTGTGTTTCTGTCAAGTTATAGAAACACTCGTGAAATTTTGGGAGAACTCGAAAAAGCTGTGGAAACACTCTCCTGCAGCTCGCGTTCCCACAGCATTTTTTGTTCTCCCAAACTTCCACTCGTGTTTCTTTTTAACAATTAGATTATTCGTTCTCGATTTCTATGAGGTGATAGTTGATGACGCCGAAGGCCGAATCAACTATCACCTCATAGAAATCGAGAGCGAATAATCTAATTGTTTTAGCAGAATTCTTTCTAAAGTTTACTTCAAATAACGGTTTCCAGTTATTTCTCGACGTATTATTGAACTTTGCGCCTTAAAAAGATCGCCTGGATTGAGTTGGCAATTAAAATTGAAGTCGCGCACACGCACGCATTATTTTTTCAATAAGTTCAACTTTTTTAAGTCAAGAAACCGTAAATGTCCTTCCTTTACTCTTCTCAGGATTTTAATTATCCATTTTCATCAAAATTTTCCTTTAAAACTTTGGCAAACGAAAAAACGTCGTCATTTTGTAGACGAGTTCCAGCCACTGCACACTAATGGCTGATAGTGTGCAATGGCTCAGCCAATCACATTACAGCATTTGCATTAGTGTGCAAGTAGAATTCTACTAATTAACAATTAGTATAAATTTACCGTAGTCTAGCTATTGTGAATCCGTGAATTTGATTGGCTATATTGCCGTTGACTATCTGCTGATAGTCAACAGTTACTCGCCAGTGCACATCACGCATCATGTTTGAACCTGATGTAACATAATATTAAACAGTTCTTTTATACGCGTTACTTGACATTTTTTTCTTTTTATGCAATGAGACTACGGTAAATTTATACTAAAACAATTAGACTACTCGCCCTCGTTTTCTACGAGCGATAGTCAACTCGGCTGCGCCTCGTTGACTATCTGCTTGTAGAAAACTCGGGCTCGTAGCCTAATTGTTAAATAGAACGTGAGTAGAGTAGCCAATCAGAGGACGTCATTCGTGATAGAATTACGCTAGTAGATTTATACTAAAACTCGATAGAAACACGGTACATGTTTTCTATTTCTTTAGTGTTGAGCATAAGATGCACCTTTTTGCAAATTTTTAAGAAAAACTCTGTGGAGAGGGTTCATAGCCATTTCAATTAATCCACACGTTATGACAATTTTTCAGCAACAGCGTCGATCCTGTCACCTGCAACAACCACACTACCACGAACTACCAGGCCACCACCACGAGGTAACTAAAATATCCAGAAAAGTGTGTACTAATAGTGCCCATTTGCACTAATTTTTTTTAGAGATTTGATGGTTTTTACCCACACACATAGAGTGTTGCGTGTCGCCATTTGACAAAGATTTTGACCAATGTTGACCAGTTTTCATGTCCCTCCGTGGATTTGCGACACTAATTAACGCATCCAAATCGTCTTGATATTAGAGTTTATTTTAAATATCAGAAATAGCCCTCGGCTTTAAGGGAAAAAAACTCGATTAAAAAAAAAAACATTTCAGGCGCAAAATAATGAGGCGTATAAATGGCGTTTCTTCTTTTGAGCATCCATATTGAAAACCCTCCTAGGCGGGTTACCTGACCAGCAACAGTTTCCAGCATTTTTCAGCTTGTCTACTTCTATGGATTAACACTACGTACCACTCTTTTTCAGTTAAACACTAAAAACAACTGTCCAATCATTGCTGAACAAGGCTTGTTGCACATAATTAAGTTGTTGCTTTATTACTATCACTGTTTTCATGATGCCCTTGTCATGAAAATTTAGTGTGCCGTTAACATTTGGTATCATCAAGTGAATTGCATAGTTAATGAGGCTCTGTTGTTCTGTATGTTAATCACGTCGAGAGAATCATAACAGATGTGTGTTTGAACCATTTATGCCACCGTCAATTTAGCAAGGTAGTGATATATTGTATCTTGTTAAAAGTATTAATTGAAGCCAGAATGACCGTGTCATCTCAGCTGTGACTTGCCCCCAGTCAACCACAACTGACAACAACAATAACAAAAAAAACTTCATTGGACTTAAATTGAACTTCGAACATTTGCTAAATAATTTTTAGTTAAAGAGCGTTTTCATTCTCGCGACGAGCAACCATGCAAATTTATTGCAACAAAAGAACGTGTTTACCTAAGAGAGGAATTCAGCTCTACATGACAAGATTGGTTTGGAACACCAACCTTAAAGACGTTTCACTGTTTTAGACACCAAATTATATGGCTGCCGTGATGTCATGTGAAAACACTCTATACCAATCATTCCAGCACTTGTCTTTGACAGGTCATTACTACCTCAGTTTATCAAGAGATGTTATACCACACAAATGCCCAGTTGTTGGTGAATGGGTTGTGGTCATCTTCATGGCATAATAGAACGGTTTGCAGTTTCCCCGTAGACCGAACATCTAATGTTTATAAGCCGTTCATTACATGGCTTTTTGCTCCGTTTTCGCAGGACCGTAATCAGCTTGTTTTGTGTCAAACCAACATTGGGGTCAACATTTGATTTAGTGTTGTAGTATTGATCCGTCAAAGTATAAAATATCCTACAAAGAGTGCAAAGCGCTGAGACTGTCCCCAGCCACCTCAACTTGCAAAACAATAAAGTAAATAAATACGATATTTCCCATAATATCTATGCACCAGTTAATTCAATATCCCTTACAGATAATTCTTGATGTTGTTCCTTATTTTCAAGACATATTCACTCCAGATGACTTCGATGATTGTCAATCATCTGACCTCAACAAGTGTCACAAGAAAGCAAAATGTATCAAAACACCTGGGTCATATAAGTGTACTTGCCTGGATGGTTATTTTGGGAATGGAACTCACTGTCAAGGTTAAATTTGCTTCACTCTATCAAACACGAGGGGCAGACAGTGTTCATCACATTTCAAGACAGCAAGAAGAGAGTTGGAAATACAGTATAATGCGAAGCCGTGTATTTTTGATGAAATCCACGGTGAGCCAAAATAGGCTCCTGACGGTGTTTGGAATTGTGATGAAACTCTGTTTTGAGTGTTTGATAGATCCTCTTGACCAAAAGTAAAACTAAAGAGTAAACAGAGAATCGAAATCCGTGCTGATTATATATAACAAACCTGCACATGAATTACTGCTTAACAAGCTTTACAAATTGGTATTAGTTGACATAGTCAAATTAAATGTATATATACAAAGAATCCATTGGGAAGGAAATCTGATAGCAAGCTTTACAAATTGGTATTAGTTGACATAGTCAAATTAATGTATATATACAAAGAATCCATTGGGAAGGAAATCTGGTAGCATACGAACAGGCTCATGCAACTTTGAGTCACGCGCGCGAGCGACGAAGACCAAAGCGATCCCCTGGGAAGGAGTCTGGTAAATAGGTCTTTTGCAACAAACAATCACATGGTACAAAATCCGCCATGCTGGAGGGCAAGCTCGTCATTATTATTCCCGCAGTGGAACATTAAAACAAAGGACAGTCACGCTTGACTGGTTGAGGTCTCTTTTTTTAAAGTCCCAGTGCGGGAATAATAATGATGAGCTTGCCCTCCAGCATGGCGGATTTTGTACCATGTGATCGTTTGTTGCAAAAGGCCTATAGGTGCTCGATTTTGCGCTCGCGGCTGCACCGCTCACGCTTGTGCTCTAACGTGAGCCTGCTCGCAGGTTAGAAATCTGAGAGCCTTTTTTGTCATTTATCTTGTATTAAGCTCTTTTGGTTCTTAAACTTATCATTCTACTTAGTAAACTTACTTCCCTTATTGAGGCATTTTGTTTCTCGTTTGACACAGACGTAGATGAATGTCAAGCACCTGACCTCAACAAGTGCCACGAGAAAGCGATATGTAACAACACTCTTGGTTCATATAATTGTACTTGTCTAAATGGATATTCTGGAAATGGTACTCTTTGTGAAGGTCAGTTTTTCAATGTTTGTGTTGTTTCATTTTAATCTGATCACCAGCAACTTCACTGCCCGAGTGGGACTGGATACCATTTCTAAATAAATAGTATTTAACAATTATTCCATGAGCGCGCGTTGGATATGAGATGATAGATAGCCAACGAGGCGAGTATAAGTGCCGAGTTGGCTATAATCATCTCATATCCAACAAGCGCGAGTGGAATAATTGTTTTATTAAAAACGCCCCAAAATATAGAAAACTAGATTACAATAAAAACAAAAACCTTGCATACGGCTGGCGCGCGGGAAATTTGAACTGACCAATCAGCATTCAGCGGGCGGGAAAAATTTTAGTGTGCTGACGTCAAGTTAACAAGTCAGGAAAGGCACTGAAATCAAGCCTCTTTTCTCACTGGAAATGGCATTAAATATGCAGAAAAAGGGACTTGCAATTTCAAAAACCATATCAGATTGTAAAAAGTGAAAAATATGAAAAATTTTGTGCCTCCAAGCTCTTAATTTGGCGCCAAAATGGACCGCCGGTGTTCGGCATGGCACCTCGCTCGTAGTTCGTCGAGTGTCGTCAGGTAGGCGAATAGTTGTGTTATTTTGAACAAAATGTGCTTTTCCTCGTCAAATTTAACCCAGAATTCTCAAGTTAACTACTAGTAAAGGCCACAGCAACTTACTCACTGTCTTAAGTTTTGTTAATTGCGAAGAGAAAGGCTATTATCGTGTCGTTTTGGTAGGACACCTAATTTTTGACTGCCGCTTGTACTGCGGGCGCAGCTGCCGTATGCAAGGAAGGCCCAAAAAATCATGCATACGCATTATTTCACTAAGCAAATTCAGATTTTTGAAAACCTCACTCGGGCAAATTAATTCTAAATTGAACTTGAAACCGTTGATTACCTATACAAAAATGCAGTGTGAGAACTGTACGGGTCCGCAAATGATCCCAGGACCGCAAATGATCCCGGACCGCAAATGATCCCCACAATTGGACCGCAAATGATCCCGGACCGGAAATGATCGCCATATTGGACCGCAAATGTTCCCGATCAAAAAATCAGGAATGGCATGGATTGTGGAATAGGGTGGATAGGTAATTGGCGTACGTGAATACCGATATTTTTATTTAAGCCATCTTATAATTATAATGGCTCACAACTTGCTTTTTTAATACTTTTGACTAAATGTTGTTGCTAACTACATACTTATGAAATGCACCACTCAATCAATCATCAAAACACGGCTTGGCTTGCATTTCTTTGCAATTCTCAATAAAATTATGCTCAGTGCAAAATACACTACATATATTATCCTCTTTTGTTTAACACTGATATTTCGGTGTTATAGTTAAGTCACATTTTATCAGCCATTAACGCCACTCGTCTTGAGTTTTAAACTAAAATCTAACCAAGAAGAACAGTTTGATGACGCTGTCACCTGAGTAGACTTCCAAAGCTACAACACTTCATCACTCTGTAAAACATCTAGTGTGTAGCACTGGAAATTTGAACAAATTTATTTTGTAATTTTTTCTTGGTCGTATTTTTGCTTGAATTCCTCGGGAATGACCACTTGAGTATTCTAAGAAGCCAAAATTCCAAGCTATAGTTATGAAGTTCAGCTTCATGACCAAACAAGGCCAAGGCTTGCGCTTCGTTTTGACAATTAGCTGTTTGTTAGTTGCTTGACTACTATGTGTATTTCTTAGACTTCTAAGTTAATAGATCGTTTTCACATGACGTGTTTTTATCCTCATCAGGCATAAGAGGCGGTATATTTATATCCGTTTACAATTACAGTGGAACCTCGATTTAACCAAGTCACTGGGGACCGGCCTAATTTGTTCGTTAAATCGAGGGTTCGTTATATCGAAAACCTCGATATAATGAAGGGGAAACGACTAAAGAGTTCGTTATATCGAGGTCACAGTTAATGATTGATTTGTAACACAAGTAACTTCTGTCACGCAATTCAATGCAATTTTTGTCATCCTGCAGAAGTGCATTAAATTTATTAAACACGGTGGCTTTCAGTGTTAAAAATGTTGCAACATAGAGGTTATACAGAAAATTGTCTATGTAAACAAGGAAACGGGCTTTAGTGTTGTTATGTTGCACTACCAAACATTTCCGGATTTCAAAGATTTAAACGTTTTTGCTTCAATATCTTACCAGCACCTTTGCCGAAAGCATTTACAGTCCAAACATAACTATATCAATGATAATCAAGAGTTTCTTCAGTTTCTTAACACCCGAGTTGCGTTCTGTGCATAAAAAGCCTTAAAAAACATGGTAGATGCTAGAAAACAGAAACCAGCAGCAGTTAATGGTGATGAAAGAAATCTTTCGATTTAGATTGCCTCTATCTTTTGGCTTGCATCCTCCTGAAAAATGGGTCCTTCATTGACGAGAGGGAACACACAGGTATTCTCGCTCTTTCGCACCTGACTTATCATCAGGATTAAAAGATCTGTCGAAAGTTGATCTGTTCAGCGTTTATCTTCTGTCGCGTGTTGACATTGTAATTCGTTATATCGAGGTAGATTTTACGTTTGGGCTTCCGGATTATGTTCGTTGTATCGAAGAATTCGTTATATTGAGGTTCTATTCCATACATTTTACTCTAACCTTGGCCGGGACATAGTATATCGTTAGTTATATCGAGGACTTCGTTAAAGAGAGGTTCGTTAAATCGAGGTTCCACTGTAGCGTGCTTCGTTTCAATTGGAAACTAGAGCATTTTGAAAGTTGCGTGACACAAGGCTACGATCGATTTTGTTAAAAAATATATCCTTATCTCATGATTTTGAGCCTTTTTAGAAGTTAGAGCATTAGGAAAAGTGTTTATGTAAATGCTTGTTTGTTTAGTACTGACAACCAGACGCCTTAATAGCCAAAGTAAGGTCCAGATGTTTACGCTATATTCCGGCCGCCATGTTGCTGTACACGGTTGTCCACGAACATGGCGTTTTCGTACTGGGCCCGGTAAATTTCTGGGAAACATTTACGACGAATATCAGAAGTTTGGGGACACGCACAGGCCCAGAACTTGGAGAAGTGTCTTATATTAATAGTTATCTTCTATAACATACATCACATTTTCTTAGCTTTTTCCATTGGCTGGTTTTCGATTTTTTAATTTTTTTTTTGATTGCGTGACAGTGAAAACGGTCTATACCCTTCAAAGAGCAAAGCAGCAACTATGGAATATATATTTTTTAAATGTTATAACATGTTTTTTTTAGTTTTTGTGTGTTATCACCTTCCTCGGACATAAATCCATGCCATTCCTTATTTTTTGATCGGGATCATTTGCGGTCCAATATGGCGATCATTTCCGGTCCAGGATCATTTGAGGTCCAATTTGGGGATCATTTGCGGTCCGGGATCATTTGCGGTCCTGGGATCATTTGCGGACCCGTACAGAACTTCTTTTGAGCGAAACAGTCTGTATAAAATAAGCGCTCTCCAGAAGTTTAGAAAACTGTAGGAAACATTGCAAAGGAAGCCATTAAAGCACTCATAATTGACAGGTGAATCACGTGGATATCCAATTACAAAAAGTTCATATTGGAAACTTGTAATTGGACACCTACTTGATCGCCCGCCAATTATGTGACAAATACGCGCGCGGAAAACCAATCACGATCGAGAATTTTGATATAGATACGATTGAGTCAATTATCACGACAGAGGAACTTTATTTTATTTATTTTTCTTTTAGCTCCTCCATCAATCTATTACGTTGATCCACCAACTGAAACTGGCACTGAAGAAAACGTGACACTCACATGTCACGCTAGTGGTCTTCCACAACCAACATTCATTTGGATAACACCCGATGGTCACGATATAAACGCGACAGCTCCAGTTCATGAAAGTAAAGTCCTTGATGATGGTATTGAAAACAGAAGAGGGAAAATTGTTCAAGAGGACGGTTCACTCTTGATTTTTAACACCCGTGTTGTTGACCAAGGTGTTTACAAATGTGTCGCAATCAATGTCGTGGGACAGGATAGCAAGACTGTTAACCTTACAGTGAAAGAAGGTAAAAATGGAATATATCTCGTTTGCCATTTTAAAACAATTTTTGTATTGGCTAGAGTCACGCGTTCTTCCTGCATAGGGAAGTAAAGTTTGCCCGAGCCCGAGGGGAGTCTCCGAAGTGGCGTCAGTTAAAAGAAAACTGGATACTCAGCGTGCAACATTGTTTTACAACATGATAGAAATACTCGAATTGAACACAACCTAACATGTAGTGCAGGGATTTATCTCGAGCGAGCGCTATGGTGTATCCCGGCGAGCTTCGGTGGTCTTCGGCAATCTTCAGAAATCATTGGAAATCTTCAGCAGTTTCGGAAGGGTTCGGGTGATTGTCGGAGGTGTTTCATAATGTTGGGTGATATTCGTTGATCATCCGAAGTGCTTAAAAAAGCTCTTGAATCGCAAATGTCTCGTGTTAGGAAGACGGAGCTGCTAACTGGGGTGCTTTTGCTCTCTCTATACCTAAGCCTCCGCTATTGTCACATGTTTGACCAAAATGCGCGAGCTGGCGGCTATAAATGCGCCTGCTAATGACAACCCCCCCCCCTAAAAAAAAAACAGTTTAGTCATTGAAATCTAAAGAAGTATGGGACTAATCCGTCCTTGAATTACACAAAGAAATGCAAGCATAAGAAACAGATTCCAAGAATTGAATTTATTAAAGGTAGTTATTTTAATAGTTATTTTAACAATTCCATCAATAGACCTGGTAGGAGTTGATGTCGCTATTACCATCGAGAACGAAGTTTTTGACAAGGATTTGGAAAACAAGTCTTCTGTAAGATATAAGAAACTAGCAGAGCAAGTTGAACAAGAGGTAAGGAAGTGTGAATCTTGGAATCTTGGAACGTGGAGGAACTAGAAAAGTTTCTTCCCGGTAAATTGTGCTCTTGGGGACAAAATTTGTTTCATTTATCGCTACATGATGCAAAGGGACCAGTTTCGTTTTAACCTAAAGGAAGTTAATAATTTTTTTTATGTTCTCTTACAGTTAACTGAAGTGTTCAAAGATCTTGCAGGATTCGAAAAAGTTGTAATTCTTGGATTCTTGTGAGTTTAAACCATTTTCAGCACTCCCAGCTATGGTCTAGCTCAAATAGTTTATTGTTTCATTCGCTTTCTCTCCAAAATTTCCGCCATTTTTAATTTTTCAGACAGCTGTTTTGGGGAAGGTTGTCTTGTAAAAACACACATTACGATATTATATGGGTGGTGGTCGGTACCATTGTTTGATCCAGGTTCATGGTGTCGTTCTCGGTGTGAGTACCAATAAAGTTGTTGATGTTGTTGTCTAATAACGAAGGGACGAGGAACTGCATGTGTGTGCATAACTTTTCCTTCAACCCTTTTGAAACACTAGGAACCTTGATCAAACAGCGAAAACCTAATGCTACCCATAATACCTGTCGGTATTGTATTGTATTGTATTGTATTGGTATTCTTAGACATTGATCTCAAAGAACAGCTCATTAGTGGGTACATAATTTTCTGAGTTTCAATATTCCTCTGACATTATTGTGTGGATATTTAATTTTAGATTGATATATTATATATGCTGATTACCGGTTTATATCAGGATTAATTATTAATTATTATAACTATAATAATAATTGTTATTAATGTCATCATCATTATTATTATTATTATTGCTAATAATCTCAGATAGAATCTGGTTTTCATTGGTTCCAGACTACAACCAGTTGTCTAAGGAAACCAAGAAGCGTCCTTCATTTTACTTTCCTCTTCTGCCTTCATCTCGTGCACTCTATTATTATTATTATTATCATTATCATTATCATTATCGTTATCGTTATCGTTATCGTTATCATTATCGTTATCGTTATCGTTATCTTTAACGTTATCGTTATCGATATCGTTATTGTTATTGTCATTGTTATTATTGTTATTATGTAGAATTCAGCTCAGGGTTTTTCCCTGAAGAGAAATATCCAGTCAAGTCTCATCCCGAGACCTGTTCACGCTTGTTTAGAACAACCTCAGTTGAAACAGCTGTATTTCCCTTATGAAGCCTCACACTTCTGACTCATATATTGGTTGATTTCAGTAATGGAAGCGTCAAGGTGCGTTTTAGAGTTGTTGTAAAAGTGGATGAACTTGAAGACAAAGAACCTGTGGCGATCGCCAACAAAGTTGGTAAAACACTTAGAGATAGTGTGGAAACTGGTCAAATAGGCAACCTTACAGTCAAGCAAACTATTGAGTTAGAAGGTTTGTATTGTGCTTCTGATGTTGTTTCGTTCGCTTATTGATTGAATCGTTCGTTCATCCATAAATTGATTAACTGATTAATTGATTGATTGATGAATTCAGTCAGTCGGTTGTTTGGTTGGTCAGTCAGTCAGTCACTCCATCATATATCAGTCATTCAGCCAGCCAGTCATTCAGCCCATCAGTCAGTCTCAATCAGTCAGTCGGTTGGTCGGTCGGTCAGTGAGTCAGTGAGTCAGTCAGTCAGGATCAGTCAGTCAGACAATCAGTCAGTTAGTCAGTCAGTCAATCAGTCAGTTGGTCGGTCAGTCAGTCAATCAGTCAGTTAGTCAGTCAGTCAATCAGTCAGTCAATCAGTCAGTCAATCAGTCAGTCAATCAATCAGTCAGTCAGTCAGTCAGTCAGTCATTCAATCACTGAGTCAGTCAGTCAGCCAGTGAGTCAGCCAATCGGCCAATTGGCCAGTCAGTCAGTCAGTCTTTTAGTCAGTCAGTTAATTGGTTGGTGGGTTAGTCAGTCAGGCAATACAGTGAGTCGGTTGTGCAGTCGGTCATTCAGTCACTGCGCATCCAGTAATTCTATTCTTGACTCATCAAATTATCAGGCACACAAGAATGGTGCCTTATGATATTCATTGCTTAACACTTTTAACAACTTTGACATTCAACGATTTCTATTCTTGATCATGATGTTAGATACACTAAAACGTCGAATTACGTTACCCCTTATATTTCTTATCAAATTTATTAACTGATTTTGATTACTTTTTTGCTTATGTGTGTCTTCCTCCCTTTCCTCTTGCCTTTGATGTTTTTTTTTTGATTGACTGCATTTGTTTATTCATGTATTTATTCATTTAAATGCTTATTTATTTATATATTTCTTCAATATATTTGTTCAATTTTACGTTTCAGAGCTTCCTCCACCCCCAATTAACGTCCAGTCATCCGATGTCAAACAAACTGAAGCTGTTGTCACGTGGTCTCATCCTGAATCTTATGACATGTATGCCATTAGTAGTTACTCACTGCAGGTAAGAAAGTTTGGAACAAAGACGTGGACACAGTTAACCACCACGAGAGACGTGAACCGCAGGCTCACCAACCTTGATCCTGATACTGTTTACTTTGTACGACTCAAATCTGAAAACAAGTATGGAAAAGGAAAACCTAGTGAGAGTGGAGAGCTGCGAACTGAGAAAGGTATGTTTCTTTTTCTTTTACTTGGCACTAGTAGCGGTTTAGTGTTCTATTCTGTATGCTTGGTTGTGTCATTATTGTTCATCCTAACTGCTGATCCAGCGAGGCGATCTAGGAGAACAATTCTCTTATACACGAACCTCTTCCAACATTGTTCTTTAAAATCTACTTTTGATTCAGCAACGGCTGTAATACCGACTCTTCCCAGTAGACCCCGACACCTACGAATTTTTTGCCGCCTTCCAGAGTAACGTTTTTGATGCCTTGAGTTTGTTTCAAATCAATCACGTGGTACATTGAATTGCACCACGTGAGGGCATTTTTTCTGTGTGCAGGCGTCATGACTTTTTCGTACTACGTGATGTTCATTCACGACATGTTGATCTTCAAGAGGAAAGCTTACCGCGCGTTTTGCATCTAATAAAAAACCACTCCGAATTTGTGCTGATCATATTTTATCTTGAGCTGATAAACAGCGGCCATACTGACAGTTTTATGGCAGACAAAAACCACGATAAGCTTTCCTCTTGAAAATAAACATGTTGTGAATGAACATCACGCAGTACGAAAAAGTCATGACGCGACACACAAGAAAAATGTCCTCACGTGGTGCATTTCAATGTACCACGTGATTGGTTTGAAACAAACTTGCGGCATCAAAGACGTTGCTCTGAAGGCTGCAAAAAAATTCGTGGGTCTCGCGGTCTAATGGGAAGAGTAACATTAGGGTGCTAATAAAGGTGCCTGATTAGTCAAACGTTGTCACACAATACTACATTCTCTAAAGATCCCCTGATTTATTGCAGTTTCTTTATGCTATTCTAAATTTTGGGTGGAACAAGCTCTCATATAACGGGAGTTTAAATGCAGTGGGTGTTTACTGTTTCTGTGCTCGGCGTTAAGTGAACGAGAAAGTTTTTTTTATAGTGTCATCAGAAAACACTGCAGGATATGGTTTTGTGTTTTCGTCAGGCCCATCAGAAAGTTTCCCAGTACCGTAAACGTCCGAAAGTAACGACTCGTTACCTTCCGAATTCGCAACCTTTGGGACTCGTTTCTTTCGGGGAACAGAAAACGTTGGATAAAGTTGCTGCGTCTGAGCGCTGTTTTCGAAGTAAAAGACGGAAGTTCGTAACAACAGCCCTGAAAACAAGAGATGAAATTCTTCGTTCCAGTTTAAATTTATGCTTCTGCCATATGAGGAGCTCATTATGTCTTGATCGTGTTTTTGGTCGGCAGCAGGAAAGCTAATGAGCAGAATACGTTTTTACTTCAGGACGCACTGCTGTGCTAGTCTGCCATATCAATATCTCATTGCACTTGTCAAGTTTTTTATTGTAATTTAAAGACACGTTCGTCCTTAAATACGCTACTGTTGAAATTGGCACGGAGTTTGATGAAATTTTCTGCAGGTACGTCCCTGTTGCTTGATGAAAGTCTTACGGTTTCTACTTTAAAATGTGCAGTATGAACGCATGAAGCATGAAGTGACATTTTACAGCGCTTCATGGCATATGCAATACCTTCCCTTGTTGTAGATTGCTGTAATTATAAATATCAACTATAGTACCATACGTAACTTTCAGTTGACTATTGATTAGACAAATAAGTATCTTTTTGAACCTTGGTCTCACTATTTTCGGGGCTAGGGAACTAAATGCGCTCACTACATTCGGAGGGTAGCTACCTTCCAGATTTACCAGAGGCCACAATTTTCTGACGTCACTTTCGGGGGGAGGGGAGGGGTTCGTTACTTTCAGAAGCTTACTATATTTCGCATTCTGGAGCGCATTGTCTTCGCGATAGATATTATAATTGGAATTCCATGGCTTTTATCCTACATTAACGCGACTTTTTTGTTCTTATCGGTTACAGCGAGACATGGACTCATGTTAGCTTTAGTCATTATTTCTGTGCTCTTTCTGATCATAATGGGGATTGCGGCAGTTTTTGTGTACAGACGATGGAAAAAGAAAAGGAGAAAGAACAAAAACAACACCCCTGACGAGGAAGTACCCATGAATCCAGTCACAGTACAACAAACAGAAACGGTCAGTTAGTAACTGTACTAAAACCACAGGGAACTGAGTTGCATGCTTTTTTAACTTGGAGAAACTGTAATGGTGGGACGATTTCACTCCTTCACTCCTTCACTCCTCCACTCCTCCACTCCTCCACTCCTCCACTCCTCCACTCCTCCACTCCTCCACTCCTCCACTCCTCCACTCCTCCACTCCTCCACTCCTCCACTCCTCCACTCCTCCACTCCTCCACTCCTGACCAC
This sequence comes from Platygyra sinensis, assembly GCA_019787425.1. Classification (NCBI taxonomy): domain Eukaryota; kingdom Metazoa; phylum Cnidaria; class Anthozoa; order Scleractinia; family Merulinidae; genus Platygyra; species Platygyra sinensis. The sequence goes on from JAHPZR010004705.1 coordinate 95,402, forward strand.
TCCTCCACTCCTCCACTCCTGACCACTCCTCCACTCCTCCACTCCTCCACTCCTCCACTCCTCCACTCCTCCACTCCTCCACTCCTCCACTCCTCCACTCCTCCACTCCTCCACTCCTCCACTCCTCCACTCCTCCACTCCTCCACTCCTCCACTCCTCCACTCCTCCACTCCTCCACTCCTCCACTCCTCCACTCCTCCACTCCTCCACTCCTCCACTCCTCCACTCCTCCACTCCTCCACTCCTGACCACTCCTCCACTCCTCCACTCCTCCACTCCTGACCACTCCTCCACTCCTCCACTCCTCACTCCTCCACTCCTCCACTCCTCCACTCCTCCACTCCTCCACTCCTCCACTCCTCCACTCCTCCACTCCTCCACTCCTCCACTCCTCCACTCCTCCACTCCTCCACTCCTCCACTCCTCCACTCCTCCACTCCTCCACTCCTCCACTTAAGGACGTTCGCGCCCAAAACTTTCCACGTGACTGCAGGTGGAAAATGATAAGATTAGATTAAAGAGACAAAAAAATACGGGGGTCACCGAACTCGTTTTAAAGATAAGGCGTATCACAGACCATGGCATTTCTAGGATTTCCAGTCACTCGAGGCGATTCTGACCGTATTCATGACTATCGGCATATATTTAACTTGAAGAATCATATCTAAGTTATGTGTGTTAAACACAGCATGTATAGGCCTATTCTATAGATCTTTGCTGCATATGTCATTAAATCAGGTAGAGTTAGCCGTAAAAAATGCAACTTCCAAGTCACGCACACCTGTATCCATGTACCAATTCGACCCTATTTGAATAGTATATGAGAAACAATTAGAACTTCCCAGGCACAGATGTTTTTTTGTTTTTTATTATGATGGAAAGAAGAGGAAGTGATCTGCAGAAAAAAGTCTGGGTCAGCGAGCATCCAACAAAAATATTCGCACACCAAGTTAACGCAATGGTCATCAGCTCTATATCTTGTTGAGTTTCGACTCCGTGCGCGCGCTTGAAGTACATGACGTGGCACGTGCGTGCCTAATGAATAGCGTGCACACTAGAGATGCGCAGTAGCAATGGGCGCGAACGTCTTTAACCCATTGACTCATGGAACTTTTTGCCAAAATGCATTTTTTGGACATTTGGTGGTTTTGAGGCTGGATCTCGGCCAAATTAGCTTTAATTTGGTCGAAAATGCATTTGTAACACGACAGCTAGCCCTTCTTGGCGCTAAAATCACGTTTTACGAACTTTTGGCTCATGCATGCGCAGAAATCAAATTTTGAGATTTTTGGACGAGAAGTTGGCCTACGTCTTTAGGCTTTTCGATTTTTGAGCTTTTTTTTCCTTTCCTTTTTCCTTTCCTTTTTCTCCTTTTCTTTTCTTTTCGCTGCCGGGATTGACCTTTTACCTGGCTTGCTTCCGGTTAAAAAAAACTTCTAAGAAAGAGTCATCGAGGCAGCCAATTTTTACCATGGAGCAGCTGGGTGTAGGAGTGATGTAGCAGCTCTCCCAAGGTCTCACATGATTGGCTTGCTACCCTTTGAGAGTACAATAGAACAAACAACAGAAACAATGCCCCTAGCCCCAATAACAGCTGCTACAATGATAAAGCAAAAGCAGCTTAGGACAGCTGCTACATTACTGAGGTGTAGTGGCAGTAAATTTTGCTCTGAGTTTTTCACTCATCTTTTTTAGCATTTTTGTGCATATCTCAGGCTCCATTAGACAGATCACTCTGATCTAGGCATCATTGGAAAGATCTTTTCCTCCTGCAAAAGTTGAGTATGGATGATGCCAATTTTGGTCAAAATGATGACGTCAGAAGTGGAAGAAAGGCCAAGGCTCGTCACGGGCGGTTACGGGCGCCACAGGCGCCAATGGGTTAAGGACGTTTGCGCCAATTGTTTCTGCGCATCCTTACTGCGCACGCAAATTCACATGCCACGTCATGCATGAGCGCGTGCGCTAAGTTGTAAAATAAACAAATGATAGGGCAGATAGCCATTGCAAATAAATAATAGCTTTGCCTGGATTTAACGATCTTGGACGTTCGGTGACCCCAATTTTTCTTTCGATGGATCATTTTCTCTACTGATTTTCTACGTTTAGAGAAAAAATGAAGAAAATCTATCGACTAGTAGTTTGAATTTTTGGCAAAATGCACCATCGAATTCCGTTCTTATTAGCTCTTGAATGCATCTGTGCAGTGGTTTCAAATGCCTCTTAAAGGGTTAAATTTTGTAAAAGACGTTAGTAACATTTGGAATTAATTACACAACAGACCCACTTCCACAAAATATGACTAAGATCGTTTGCCTCCGTTGACTCACCTTCGATATTTTTAACTATAAACCCCTGTAGACCGTGCTCAATTATATGGGACAATTTTTCGAAATCAGTATAGTTTACCACACGCTTTATTTCTGAAACGAGGACAGTGACCCCCAATTTTTTTTGAATTCCTGGCACAAGTAATTCATTATCTGCCCGCAGTAAAAATTTAAAAAAATTCTATCGACTAGAAAATTTTTGCGCGAACGTCCTTAAAATGTAATAGGTTCGATTACTAGCCACTGTTCAAGAAAGGATCCCATGCGCACTTGTAGACCTGACTTGCGCACTCGAGAGATCAGCAGAAAACAAATGAGAGCGTTTCTTGTATTATTATTACTATTATTATTATTATTATCATTATTATTATTATTATTATTATTATTATTATGACTATGACTACGTCTATGACTATTATTATTACTATTACTATTATTATTGCTATTAGTATTATTATTATTATTATTATTATTATTATTGTTATTATTATTATTATTATTATATTATTATTATTATTATTATTATTATATTATTCGTTCTTCGAATGCACCTAAAGGAAATTTGACAGCTAAAAATGGTGACGTTTCGTCATCAACACTTCAAGTGTGACAGAATCCTTGATTGTTACCGGAGACTAGTGGCATCCCCGCCTTTTCATAGAGGAGTCCTCCCGGGTTTCGATCATCGCGCTGTCCAGGCCGTTTTACAGTCTCAAGCACCATGCCAAGTTAGATATTATTTGTATCTCTTGACACAAGTACTAAATATCTTACCGCAGAAATCATCTCAATTGAACAGACTTTCGCACTAACGTTTTTATAAATAAAGGCTAATTATATAAATACCTCATTTCCCAACGGTGTCCGCTTATACAGGTTTGAACTGTACTCTATTGCCGATAAACTAAGGAGAAAATGACAAAATTGACGAGCTGTATGAATTTTCGAATAATGATTCAAACCGTGATGCAAGGTTTGGGACGGTCGACGACACAGAGAATTGAGGAGAATTTGAACGAAGCGTTTCGCTATTATTTACACAGTATTATAAACAAAATGCTTCAAAATAGGAATACAGACATGGCGGAGTGACTTGAACAAAATAGTTGATAAATAGAAAAAAAAACACTTATTTACACTAGACTGGGAGTTTTCAGCAGTCACTTAAAATCGTGTTGGAAAGGGAAGAAATTATGTCGTCTTTAAAAGGAAGACAAAAATAATATGAAGTTATCACAACACGAAGTATTTGGTCAGCCATCCAAGCAAGAACCCCGCCGAATGGGGCTCAACGTTTTTGAGCGGACGAGACGCGGTGCTGTCCTTGTGGTATTATGACTCAAACAGTAACAAAGAAAGAAACCAAATCACTGATATGGTCTGATATCGCCTGGGAAAATAAAGAATGAAAAAAATGGGGATGAAAATGAGAATACGACTTTACTGGTTTTGCTGATCGGACAAGAAACCCGGCTATACTTTCTTTATAAGTGACTCGGACGAGGATCGCCAATAACTTCGTGAATGTCTTCAACGTTGTTACATCTCCTCATGTATTCTTTTACCGTTGTGTTTTGCCAGTGGGCTTTAACTTTAACTTAATCAGACGATCCATTTTCAAGTTGAGTGGCTCATAGCCACTTTAACTGATGACTGTACTCTAAGTTATCAACTTCAAAGTGTTTCATATTTTCATTTTTTTACAAATGAGAAACAAAGAATACCGAATGAAAGTAATGCTACTAATTTGCTTTGAATTGTCACATAATAAGGTTTCATCGAAAGAGCCTACATTTCTCATCCACAGATTTAAAAATTTAGAATCTGTTCACTTTGTACAGCATAGCAGACTGTACAACATGAAAGTAGCTCTCTTTGGTTGTTCAATTTAAAACTATCTCCTATCCAATTCTTCGAGCTTTTTAATTTAGCAATCCGTCCCTCTAATCCCATGTTTCTTTATATGTTCTTTCAAACGAGATGGAGAATGACTCGATAACCTCGCGGTTTTTTTAGTCTCCATGCACAAACTATAGACCACTGTCACCTGTAATTCTTATGTATGTATCATTTCCTTTTTGTGTTAATATTGTCACTTAATAAAGTGAAGTGAAGTGAAGTTTTGGGACACTGTAGGGTTATATTTTCAGTTTCAAAGTTTGAACCATCCTGAGTAAAATAATAAGCAGCACTACATGAGTGTTTGCGTTTGAATGGCCACACACTAATGTCAAAGATGCATGTCAGTTAAACAGCTATTTTTCTGGTTGCCTTAGTGTTGAATTTCTCTCTGGTCTGATTATCAGAACCCCCACACAGCATAGTAAACTGCACAACATGAAAGTAGCTCTCATTGGTTATTTAATTAATGGCGACACTGTAGGGTTATATTTTCAGTTTCAAAGATTGAATCATCCTGTGTAAAATAATGAGCAGCTCTACATGACTGTTTGCGTTTGAATGGCCACACACTAATGTCAAAGATACATGTCAGTTAAACAGCTAGTTCTTTTTTTCTGGTTAGTGTTGAATTTCTCTCTTATCTGATTATCAGACTGACCCACACACAAGTACAATACAAGCCTCGTTTCCTTGGCGCGAAATACCACGTCAACGCCTTACTCTTGGCAAGATGCTCGGAGAGGGCGAGTTTGGAATGGTGGTGAAAGGAGAACTGACTGAAGATGACGGTCACATCACACCATGTGCTGTTAAGAAGTTGAAAAGTACGAGTCTATTAATCTCTCGTTGGACATAATTAAGAAAATCTTAACTGTGAACTCTGATCGTAACATGAGCAAAATATCCTAAAAGATAGCTGCTCCTAGAAACTGCCGCGCTATTTGAATAGCTTTTTGTCATGTCTTTATCGCTCTAATAACAGATGCTGTGTCCTCTCAATTCATATTCTTTCAGCTTGTGCCACGGAAAGTGATCTGAAAGATTTGAAGAATGAGTTAGATACAATGGTTTTAGTGGGTCATCACCCCAACCTGGTCAATCTTATCGGTGCATGCTCAAGTGAGGGTGAGTTAGCATTAAACTAGAACTGAATATTCTTGGATTAGCAGGGGAAACTTTTTCGACGCCACGTTTCTAGGGAGGATAAATAGAAGCTCTGTTGGAAAGGGTAAGGATATGTATTACATGAGGTGAAGTATAGAAAAGGTTAGGGTCCACTGTCACTTAGCTACTTAAAGGCATAAGAAAAGGGAAGTAAGTTTTTCTACTGCAAGTGAATGGGGTACCATTTTAGAATGATTTCTATGAAACGTTTATCAAAGGGTTACCTTTTCGTTCAAAAATGGTATATAAATGGGTGTGATTTAATATCCTCCCCTTATAAAACGTTATTGAGATCATCTCAGCCCCCCAACAACCTTCCCTGGGGTGTTTTCTCTGTACCGTTTCCAGATTTGGAAGTAAAAGTGCTCTGGATCATACGGAGCTGACGCTTGCGAGCAAAGACGTATTTCTGGCTGGAGCATATCTTTTTTTCAGCGGAGACGAGCGTTAGCCGGAAATACGTTTGCTCTCGATTGCTGGCTAGAGGCTGACAAAAACCTTGGGACTTCTTAAAATTGCCGGTGGATCATTATTCTTCTAATGTGCTTGTTTTTCACGCCTTAGGTCAGTTGATGATCGTCGTAGAATTTGCAGAGCACGGCAACCTCCATCGTTACCTTCGTGATCACCGAAATCAAAATTACGATGACATGAACAAATACAGTTTAGACATAAGTTCCGCGGAGAGACTGAGGATAGCGTGTGACGTGGCTGAGGGAATGAAACATCTTGCTACTATGAGGGTGCGGTACAAATTCTTCCATACCCTGTATATGCTTGAATAATATGTTTTGTAACATGTCTGAGTCAAAAGGTCTTGTTATACCTCCTAACTCAAATACGTTTTCCGATTGGAGGAGAATATGTCACGTGTCGTGAATTACTAAAATTAAGGAAACAACAACTTGAACTTTCGACTCGCACGTGATCAGGTCGTGCTCCTTGAAACCACGGAAATTTGTTGTGCCAGCCGGCTCGCCTCCTCCCCTCTCCCATCCTTGTCCAATACAGTCGAACGGATACGACCCGTGAATGGCTTGACACGACTCGTACGACCCGAACAGGTCGTGAAACATTGGTTTACGAGTCGTACAGTTCGTGGAACAATGGTGACCTGCATATCATTAGTAAGACAGCATTTCAACCTCGACAGTACGACTCGTACGACCCGTACGGGTCGTACGGATCGTGAAACAATGATTCACGAGTCGTACAATTGGTGAACTGAACTGCATATATATTGACATACTGATGAATTCTGTCGAACTTATACGACCCGTGAATGGCCCGAGGGACAAACATGCTAAGGACAATGCATGTTCTACGTTCTGAAAACGTGAATGCCCCAAAGCGCAAAACACAATGAATATCCTTCGTTCTTAAAGCTTGAGAGGCCAACGATGATAGTGCTTCATATAAACGGTGCTCTTCGGAGTCCTAAAGCAGGAGAGTGCAAAAGCGTTGTTCTTGCTGAAAACGTGAATGCCCCAAAGCACAAAACACAACGAATATCCTTCGTTCTCAAAGCGTGAGAGCCCAAGAGCGCGAGCGCTATATACAGTATAAACTCTTCAGAGTCTTAAGTCCAAAAGCGCTAATTAGAATGTATGTTCCTCGTTCTAAAATCGTGAATGCCTCAAGGCGCAAAACACAATGAATATTCGCCGTTCTCACAGCGTGGGGACCCAAGTGCGGGTATCCCGTCAGTTCGCTCCATGGCTATTTCGCACCCAACAAAAGTCAGTTCGCCCCATTATCGAAGTCACTTCGCTCCATACAGAAGTTACTTCGCTCCATACAAAAGTTACTTCGCTCCATGATATGATTTAAGTGTATATATGCGTACCAGATTTTATTTGCCCAACTGATGGGAGTGAAAAAGCATGGCTGTTTTCGCAGGCGATACATGTATTGAGATCTAGGCGTAGTTAAAGTAAAATTGAGTCTAAATATCTTTGTTTGATTACGCGCGTTGTTTAGCATTCACTTGTAGCACTTGCGTGGCAGCAAAGTCAAACAAAGTCCGTTGATCGATTGATGGCCGATCGTATGTGAAAAACTTTAAAAACCATACACGGCTTTTACCCTGTAAAGTTTCAACCACCTGTAAAAACTGTTAAGTTATATTTGATCTTGGTGTAGTTTATGTGTGACTTTGTTTGATTACGCGCGTTGTCTAGCATTCACTCGAAGCACTCTCATCTACGACTTAAGGACGTTCGCGCGAAAATTTTCTAACATTGATTTTTTTCTGAAAATTTTACCATTGAAAGATAATGAGTTAATGATGTAAGAAATGTAAAAAAGTGGGGGGTCACCGACTTCGTTTCGGAGAGAACATGCCCGGAAAAACACCTAAATCTGAGTAAATCGGGCTTCGTAAGCGAAGAACACCAAAGTGGCTGCAAGTATCAAAATATTGCAATTAGAGCTTTGAAGGGAAGTGTTCTCTGCCAAATATGGTTTGAATGGACCTATTAAGTGAATTTAGTCAACTGGTGAGGTTCCTCAAAGAAAAAGTTCGCATTTAGCGACCATAGTTTCACGCGCCTTGCAGCCGCAAGGTGGCAGGATTCCATGTCCCTTGGACAGAAATCTTTAAATTTTTTTAACTTCCCACATTGTTTTTTTGTTCATCTTTGGACAAAGTGGAGATAGTTGTAAATAAAATCTGTTTCTGAAAAGAAAAGTAGGGGTCACCGAACATCCAAGATCGTTAAATCCAATCAAAGCTATAGGAATGGCCATCTGCCCTATCATTGTTCATTTTAGTAATTAGCGCGCGCGCTCGATGCATGACGTGGCATGTGAATTTGCGTGCGCAGTAAGGATGCGCAGAAACAATTAGCGCGAACGTCCTTAAACGCGCATTGTTCAATAAACTGCCCTCGAAACCTTTTTGATTGAGTCTAAATGTATTTGATATATTGCGCGTGAAGTTGCAAAAAAACCTGACTTCTTCAAGTTTAATGAAGACTTTTTGTTGTTTTCTTGTCACACGTACCCACGCGTAATGTGTGTACTTATGTTAATTCAAGTTGAGACTTTTTTCAGGCACAACGCACCGACCTTTCAAGATTTGCTTACTTGAAAATTCGGAATACGACCTTAACCTCAACTGCTTATGGTATTTTGAAAGATTCTCTATTACTATCAAAATTCGTGTGGAGGAAAGTATAAGAATTTGTGTTGAGAAAGGTAATTGAACGAAATGATGTTTAGTGTTACCAAGCGGAACGCGACTGTAAGCTGTATCAGTTAATATCTGACTGAATGACATAAGTTCAAAATCAGTCTACCAACTGTACGACTCGTAAACTATTGTTTCACGACCCGTACGACTCGTACGGGTCGTAGACTTGTATATACGCTTTAAGTCCCTCTAACGATATGCAGTTGTATATACGCTGTAAGTCTCACCAACTGTACCACTCGTAAACCATTGTTTCACGACTCGTACGACTCGTACGGGTCGTGGACTTGTATATACGCTCTAAGTCCCTCTAACGATATGCAGTTGTACATACGCTGGAAGTCTCACCAACTGTACCACTCGTAAACCATGGTTTCACGACCCGTACGACTCGTACGAGTCGTACGGGTCGTGGACTTGTATATACGCTCTAAGTCCCTCTAACGATGTGCAGTTGTACATACGCTGGAAGTCTCACCAACTGTACCACTCGTAAACCATTGTTTCACGACCCGTACGAGTCGTACGGGTCGTGGACAATAGTGAGGAAATAGTGAGTTTTGTTTCCCCTCAACCTCAATGCTCAGCGTTGAGGTTCCAGAGGAAACAAAACTCACTGTTGCTCTGCACTGAAAAGCATTCTGCATTTCACTTTCGAAGTGTGGTGCCTTATCAATAGAGAAATTGTCATGGTGTGGAGAGGGGAAGGGGTACTGCCCGGTGGGAGTTGGAGGGACTTAGAGCGTATATACAAGTCCACGACCCGTACGACTCGTACGAGTCGTACGGGTCGTGAAACCATGGTTTACGAGTGGTACAGTTGGTGAGACTTCCAGCGTATGTACAACTGCATATCGTTAGAGGGACTTAGAGCGTATATACAAGTCCACGACCCGTACGAGTCGTACGAGTCGTGAAACAATGGTTTACGAGTGGTACAGTTGGTGAGACTTACAGCGTATATACAACTGCATATCGTTAGAGGGACTTAAAGCGTATATACAAGTCTACGACCCGTACGAGTCGTACGGGTCGTGAAACAATAGTTTACGAGTCGTACAGTTGGTAGACTGATTTTGAACTTATGTCATTCAGTCAGATATTAACTGATACAGCTTACAGTCGCGTTCCGCTTGGTAACACTAAACATCATTTCGTTCAATTACCTTTCTCAACACAAATTCTTATACTTTCCTCCACACGAATTTTGATAGTAATAGAGAATCTTTCAAAATACCATAAGCAGTTGAGGTTAAGGTCGTATTCCGAATTTTCAAGTAAGCAAATCTTGAAAGGTCGGTGCGTTGTGCCTGAAAAAAGTCTCAACTTGAATTAACATAAGTACACACATTACGCGTGGGTACGTGTGACAAGAAAACAACAAAAAGTCTTCATTAAACTTGAAGAAGTCAGGTTTTTTTGCAACTTCACGCGCAATATATCAAATACATTTAGACTCAATCAAAAAGGTTTCGAGGGCAGTTTATTGAACAATGCGCGTTTAAGGACGTTCGCGCTAATTGTTTCTGCGCATCCTTACTGCGCACGCAAATTCACATGCCACGTCATGCATCGAGCGCGCGCGCTAATTACTAAAATGAACAATGATAGGGCAGATGGCCATTCCTATAGCTTTGATTGGATTTAACGATCTTGGATGTTCGGTGACCCCTACTTTTCTTTTCAGAAACAGATTTTATTTACAACTATCTCCACTTTGTCCAAAGATGAACAAAAAAACAATGTGGGAAGTTAAAAAAATTTAAAGATTTCTGTCCAAGGGACATGGAATCCTGCCACCTTGCGGCTGCAAGGCGCGTGAAACTATGGTCGCTAAATGCGAACTTTTTCTTTGAGGAACCTCACCAGTTGACTAAATTCACTTAATAGGTCCATTCAAACCATATTTGGCAGAGAACACTTCCCTTCAAAGCTCTAATTGCAATATTTTGATACTTGCAGCCACTTTGGTGTTCTTCGCTTACGAAGCCCGATTTACTCAGATTTAGGTGTTTTTCCGGGCATGTTCTCTCCGAAACGAAGTCGGTGACCCCCCACTTTTTTACATTTCTTACATCATTAACTCATTATCTTTCAATGGTAAAATTTTCAGAAAAAAATCAATGTTAGAAAATTTTCGCGCGAACGTCCTTAAGTCGTAGATGAGAGTGCTTCGAGTGAATGCTAGACAACGCGCGTAATCAAACAAAGTCACACATAAACTACACCAAGATCAAATATAACTTAACAGTTTTTACAGGTGGTTGAAACTTTACAGGGTAAAAGCCGTGTATGGTTTTTAAAGTTTTTCACATACGATCGGCCATCAATCGATCAACGGACTTTGTTTGACTTTGCTGCCACGCAAGTGCTACAAGTGAATGCTAAACAACGCGCGTAATCAAACAAAGATATTTAGACTCAATTTTACTTTAACTACGCCTAGATCTCAATACATGTATCGCCTGCGAAAACAGCCATGCTTTTTCACTCCCATCAGTTGGGCAAATAAAATCTGGTACGCATATATACACTTAAATCATATCATGGAGCGAAGTAACTTTTGTATGGAGCGAAGTAACTTCTGTATGGAGCGAAGTGACTTCGATAATGGGGCGAACTGACTTTTGTTGGGTGCGAAATAGCCATGGAGCGAACTGACGGGATACCCGCACTTGGGTCCCCACGCTGTGAGAACGGCGAATATTCATTGTGTTTTGCGCCTTGAGGCATTCACGATTTTAGAACGAGGAACATACATTCTAATTAGCGCTTTTGGACTTAAGACTCTGAAGAGTTTATACTGTATATAGCGCTCGCGCTCTTGGGCTCTCACGCTTTGAGAACGAAGGATATTCGTTGTGTTTTGTGCTTTGGGGCATTCACGTTTTCAGCAAGAACAACGCTTTTGCACTCTCCTGCTTTAGGACTCCGAAGAGCACCGTTTATATGAAGCACTATCATCGTTGGCCTCTCAAGCTTTAAGAACGAAGGATATTCATTGTGTTTTGCGCTTTGGGGCATTCACGTTTTCAGAACGTAGAACATGCATTGTCCTTAGCATGTTTGTCCCTCGGGCCATTCACGGGTCGTATAAGTTCGACAGAATTCATCAGTATGTCAATATATATGCAGTTCAGTTCACCAATTGTACGACTCGTGAATCATTGTTTCACGATCCGTACGACCCGTACGGGTCGTACGAGTCGTACTGTCGAGGTTGAAATGCTGTCTTACTAATGATATGCAGGTCACCATTGTTCCACGAACTGTACGACTCGTAAACCAATGTTTCACGACCTGTTCGGGTCGTACGAGTCGTGTCAAGCCATTCACGGGTCGTATCCGTTCGACTGTATTGGACAAGGATGCAGAAAGCATCAAGTTCTTTCACAATTTGTCATATTTTTGCTTTGGAAATAAATCATTTTCCAGTTTTGTTATCTGTTCGTGCTTTACTTGCAAAGTAACTGAAGCGTGGCAAGCGTAAAGTTGTCTCGGGCAGTAGGG
>JAHPZR010004705.1:112500-117500 GCA_019787425.1 Platygyra sinensis
TGGAGAGTCTATAAACGATACGATAGGTCTTAAACAGCAGCACTGGTGGCGAATGGTTACCCAAAGCGATTTGTGATTGATGTTGGCAAACCTAAACGACTAGCTCAACAACTGTCAACAACTGCGCCGGATGCTGCAAAGGGTTTCTGTATTTTACCATACCTCAAGGGCACATCGGAGCCTATCAAACGAATTTTGAGTAATCATAACATCAAAGTTGCTCAAAAACCACACCAAACCATCGGGAATTTGTTTCCTAAACCGAAAGACCCAGTACCGAAAGATCAGATTCGTGGCGCCATCTACTCGATCCCATGCAAAGATTGTGACAAGAGTTATATCGGGGAAACCAAACGCAAATTTTCTACTCGCCTTAAAGAACACCAGAAAGCGGTGGAACATAAACATTCGCAAAAGTCAGCTTTAGCGGAGCATTGTTTACGTTCTGGTCACACGGTCTCTTGGGAGGCGTCTAAGATCCTACGCACGAGTGCTAATTGGCGCAACCGACGCATTCTTGAAGCTTGGGAAATTAACACTTGCAGGAATCCGCTGAATCGTGATGATGGCATGCATTTGCCGCACGAATTTCTAAATCTTGCCTTGAGGGACAGAACTCAACAATAGATCCGTATTTGGCACACTATAAGAAACGTGTCTTTTGCAAATTATTTTTTCACTTTCCCCTGAAGAAGGTTGAAGGTTCAACCGAAACGTTGGGACTTTAAAAACATTGTACATATTTTTATACAATTTTAACCAGAGTAACGTTTTTATTTCTTAATAAATATTACATCATCTTATATATCCCAGATTCTTGACTTTATTTATTGAATGGTTACGCCTTTTAAGGTTGGCGCACACGATGGGATTAGTCCCTGCGACTAGTCCCTTGAGCAGTTTACATTGAGGGACTAGTCGCAGGGACTTGTCTCGCGAACAGTTCACACGAAGCGTTTGTGCAACAAGTCACTGGGACTTGTCCCAGAAACTCAAACTGGTTTGAATTCGTGGGACTGGTCGCAGGGACTAAAGTTGGTCCCTGCGACTAGAGTTTAAAGCAAAAATGGCCAGTTCACACAATGCGACTAGTCTCAGGGACCAGTCGCAGGGATTAGTCGCAGGGACCAGTCCCATCGTGTGTGCCGACCTTTAAGATTATTCACATGACTTGTGAAAAGCGACGAATCTGATAGTGTATTAAAAAGAGTGAAGATGATTCACTAAATTTTGTACGTCTAATTTTTTTTGTTTTCTTTTTCTTCAAGGTCGTAAGTCAGGTCTGTCCAGGTCAGTGGCTACCTTAGCACTTTTATTTTTGGTGTGCTTGGGAGCCTGGTCCTGTCTGCATAAATTAATTCACACCTGCTGCTGGCTTAGCTGTTGCTTACTGGAATCTCTTAAATTTCTATCAGTTGAAATAATATCTGTAAACTTGGCACAAGTTAAAGACTTTACGCATTTAATGATACTATTTATCAGATGAACTTCAGTAACTCATTTAAAACCTGCTTTCATGTAATAAATGACTTGTAAGGCCTACAAATATTTCTGGAATACTGGTTAAGCTCAAAACAGGAAAAACGATATTTAATTTTTAGACGAAACATCTAAATATTTAAGAAAGACTGTATCTGACAAATTTCTCAAGTTTCTCTCTCGTTCAAGAACGGCATGAAAATATATCACACTGTTAACTGTGATTGTTACACTGTTTGTAAACAGGCAATATACCAAGCTTTGATTTTCTTGGCTGTCAAATAAACACGCTTTGCTTTGCTGTGCAAATACGTTTCTGTCTCCAAATTCTCTGTTTTATGTTAGTTTCTTAAATTATCTTTCTTGATTCTTCGATTTAATTCATCTGTTTAATTTTTAGTTTTAATGATGTTCTTTCCAGCCTTTTGTAGTTTATTACCTATTGATCTATATTGTAGCTCGAGAATGGCTGTCGAAATTACCACTGATTTAGATGGAATATCAAACTTTGATTTTACGGGGATCCTACAACCGTTGGAGCACGATGGAAGAAATGGAAGCGATCATCTGAATTATTCGTTGCTGGAAAAGGAGTACGAAACGCAGCACAAAAGAGAGCTCTTCTTCTTCACTGTGGAGGACCACAAATGCAAGATGCTTACTATACGTTTCCGGAAGCTCGAGAAGAATGGGGAGCTGGGGTGGCGCAGTGGTGAGAGCGCTCGCCTCCCACCAATGTGTCCCGGGTTCGGTTCCCGGACCCGGCGTCATATGTGGGTTGAGTTTGTTGTTGGTTCTCGCCCTAGCTCCGAGGGTTTTTCTCCGGGTTCTCCGGTTTTCCTCCCTCCTCAAAAATCAACATTTGTAAATTCCAATTCGATCGGGAATTCGAGGGCCACGGGTTTGTCAGTCGAAGACTGTTATGTGCTACCCTCGTTAAACAAAGTCAATTTAAACCTGGGGAAGGTGATACTGTTACACCGTAGCGATGGAACAACCCGATCAGTACTTCACGCCCCAAGTCAATGTCCCCTACGAGAGACATATCTTTCGGACTATGGCTCAGTTACCTACTGAAGGCGTCGATAAATTTATCACAAGGCTTCGTGAAAGGGCAGAATACTGCGAATTCGGCAATGCAAAGGATGAAAATATTCGTGATCAGGTAATCGAAAAATGAATGTTTAGTCGTCTGCGAAGGAAACTTCCCGAGAAAGGAAGAGAACTGACCTTAGAACAGCTTCAAAATACTGCAAGATCTATGGAAGCTAACGACAGGCAAAAGGGAGCTACTGAAAACCAAACGACAAGGAAGGATTAAAAGAAGGATTAAACTCCTTCCAAGAGGAAACTGACGGGAAGAGATGCTACAGATGTGACATGACAGGAAACACTCAGGGATGACAAGCGATGTCCCGCCAGAGACAAAGAATGCCGAAAATGCCACAGGGTAGGCCATTTTGTAAAGTGCTGTGAAACTAAAAAGGTGAAAGATCCAAATGATAAGAAGCCTAATGAGCAAAAGAAGCCAAAAAGGCCAAGAGATACCAAACGATCAGTACATCAGATTAACTCTGAGGATAGCCTAGATAGCGAGTATGCGTTTGCCATTGATGAGAAACAACCTATGATCCAGGTGAATGTTGGTGGTGTACCGAACGTTGCCATGATTGTCGACCCGGGAGCTAGCTGTAATGTGATTGATCGCAAGTTGTGGGAAGAGTTAAAGCAGAATAAAGTGAAGTGTGTATCTATGAAGTCCAATAAGAAACTGTATTCATACGGAAGCGCTGAACCGCTGAAAACAGGTGGTTGTTTTGTTGCAACAGTAACTGTGCGAAATGTCACTGTAGAAGCAGCGTTTCCTGTTATCGTAGGAAAAGGCCAAGCATTACTAGGAAGAGAGACAGCTACACAACTGAATGTCTTGTGCCTTGATGGGGAAGTTAGAGTTAATGTTTTGAAACAGGAAGATATCTTTGATAAGTACAAATCCTGTATCGAGGGACTGGGAAAATTGAAGGATTTTCAGCTGGACATTCCCATTGAGGAGAATGTTAGGCCAGTTGCCCAGTCTATGCGTCGTGTGCCATTCAGTATGAAAGCAAGTTAGAACAGAAACTTAATGAACTTGTAGATCTTAATGTAATTGAGAGAGCAGAGGGTCCGACACCCTGAATTTCACCTGTAGTTGTCGTGCCTAAACCAAATGCCGACATTCGTCTCTGTTGACATGAGACAGGCTAATGGCGCTATTGTGCGGGAACGACACCACATCCCGACAATCGATGAAGTCCTTCATGACCTGAATGGTAGTACTGTGTTTAACAAACTTGATATCAAGTGGGCATTTCATCAAGTGGAATTGAGTGAGGCTTCTAGACCGATTACCACGTTTGCGACTCATAAAGGACTTTTCAGGTACAAAAGACGGATGTTTGGAGTCAGCTGTGCACCTGAAATGTATCAGAGAGTAATTCAGCAAGTCTTAGAAGGCTGTGATGGTGTGAGAAACATACATGATGACATTATTGTGCATGGTCAAACAACAGCAGAGTACTGATGACAAGCGACTGGAACAGGCCTTAAAGAGAATCCAGAACAGAGGCCTAACGTTGAACAAAGAGAATTGCAAATTCCACATGTCTGAGTTTGAGTTCATGGGTCACTTGCTTTCCGCACGAGGCATAGGACCATCCCAAACGAAAGTTGAAACAGTCAGAGAAGTCAGACAACCAGAGTTCGCGGCAGAAGTGCGTAGCTTCTTAAGTGGCCTTCACATGGCAAACTTAAGTTGGCAAACCCGTGTTGGAAAACTTCAAAAAGTTGGCAAACTCGTTCCTTCACACGTCAAACTCGTGGCAAATAACAAACACGGCAATTTCCAATAAGGCCGCTTTTTAGTGCAGTTTCAATCACGTACAACAGTGAAACAGAGGATAAGAAGAGAAGAACCAGAAAGCGGTGGAGAATTAGAAAGGTTTGGACGAAACCAAGTTTGTCCGCGTTCTCTGTTTTGTTTTGTTTGTTTTTAGTATCTTTGTAGGCTTTACATGAAACGTCCCGAACAGCCAGACAATTGTGAACCGCTTTGAGATTAAATGAAATAAGTGTTGACTCGCGTCCCCCATTTTGTGAAGTGTCACGCAAATAAATCACGTGAATAGAGCTCGTTTTAATTGGTTCAAAATTACCAACACATGTTTGCCAACCGTTCACACGTCAGATACGAGTTTACCAACACGAAAAAGTTGGCGAGAATAGAGGCAAGTTCTATTTGTCGCCAACAGTTCGCCAACTTGTTTGCCGACTGTTTTTGTGCCGTTCACACACATCAACTTGAGTTTGCCAACACGAGTTTGCCAACCTTAGTTTGCGGTGTGAAAGCAGCTTTAGGCCTAGTGAACTTCTGTGCGAGAATCATCCCTGATCTCGCGACAGCATCCGAACCTCTCAGGAGACCCACAAGAAAAGAAGTTCATTTCTCTTGGAGAAATAAACAAGAGGTAGCGTTCAATGAG
>JAHPZR010004705.1:120000-141715 GCA_019787425.1 Platygyra sinensis
GAAGTTATGTTGGATTCGATCTGTCACCGTCTTTGAAAATGTCTGTTTCGTAGATATTGCACGATTTAAATTTCTGTAATTTGGTCAATTACCAAAAATAATAATAAAAAAAAGATCGATGTGGTAGTTTTAGTTCTTCAGGTCATTTCAAGTTTATTTATACATATTTTTGGTGTCAATTAACTGTTAATGTTATTTTGAATTTAAGCTTACCCATACATGTACATGTAAGGTTATGGTTATAGGTGTAAGAGTATAAATTGTTCGTTGGAGTTTGTTGTCCAGCATGAAGAATGTAGATGTTGCATGGAGGTTGATAGATGTCATGAAAGAATGGCAGAAGTTGAAAAGATGATTAGTAAGTTACTTTCGCATCCAGGTTTTGAAAGTGTGTCTGAGTAGTTGGGTTTTGGCTACTGCAGCAATAGGGCTTAAAACGAGAGAAAAATTAAAGGGTTTACCACATTGACCACATTGTTTGCTGAAGGCAACACCACAGACACCTGAGATAGTGGGAAACCCCCAAAATTTGGAATTTTAGAGGGGCAACAGCAGAGTCTGAAATCACCCCTTCCTGGCTGCCAATACTGCTAAAACATTGATGATCAGAATTTTCAACTGGCCATCAATGGGGGGATAACTATTTTCAGGGCTATGCCACTGTCATATATTTATCTCATTCCCAAATTAATGTTAATTTTGGCCAAAGCAATTACACTGACAGAAAATTCTGACCCCTTTTGCCAATAGCAGACTTTTCATCTTGACTTCCATTACCATAAAGAGGAAAACTGTTGGTGACTGCACATCACTAGCTTGTGATGGAAAGGTTTCATTAAGTTGAAAGCTGTAGCCAAAGTCAAAAAAGTTAATTTTAGACCCTAAACAGCCAAAAATATGTAGGGTGTGCTTGCTTACAGCTGCATGTAGTAATATTCTTCCTTAAAGATCAGCAATGAAATTGGCTTTTATAGACTAGTAATGAACAAATCCTATCAGAACTTCCAACTGGCTAAAGTACCAGAAATTAAATATATTCCTTGGGGAGTGTACTGCATGCTACTCAGGGTCTCCTCAGTACACCACAGCAACTCAATAACGTTAACACTGACTGTGTGACTGATTGTATTCCGAAATATCCAACTCATTGATAAAAATGAGAGAATGTCACAGTATTCTCTGTGTTCTGTTTAGTCTTCCCGTTTAAAATACGTCTAATTGCAATATCAACAAGGCCTGGATGAATTTAAAGAGAAAAATAAAGGGAAATAAGAATTAAGCAACACTGATCAGGGTTTGCATGGGTAATGGAAACATGGGAAGTCCTGGAATTAGAAATCTTCTTTTTCCAGGCCTGGCAAGTCATGGAATTTTCAAAGCTCTATAGGTAACACAGTGAGGGATTATTTTAAAGATACTGCCACCCCTCATTTCTTGAATGTTGCAATAGGTGTAAAGTTTTGATTAAAACTGCATTTTCTTAAGCTAGACACCCCTCCCCTCCCTCATTGTTGTTGCATGATAAAATGGCTTAACCTTGCCCCCATAAAATCCCAACAATCCACATTACCTGTAAAATTACGCATGTGTCCAGCATAATTATCAAGGTGCACAAGGTGAGGACCAGGAAACTGACGCTTAGGAAACTGAGTTTAAACTGCCATTTTATTCAAACAGATTTCGCAATGAGTACAAAACTGAGACATTTGAGCTTATTTTAGGTCAACGGAAATGTACACAGCAAAACGCTCTAACGAAAACGAGTTTCGCTCACAACATTGTCTCTATCCAGCGAAAAGAACAGCAATTACCAGATTACATAACGTGAAGGGCGCCTACATCTAAAAACCCATTAAATTACCGAGTGGCCAGCTTCTGGGGATGAAACTTCTGGTGACTGTAAGAAATGTTACAGTTCATTTATGATCTCTATGGAAAGTAGATATAGAAACCTGTGTTTGAGGAAAAAAAACAGTAAATTATTTCCGGTTGAATTGAAAATTTTGGAAACCATTGAAAGGCTCTTCGGTAAACCAGAATCTTACGTGTTCCACATGACTGGAAACAGAAGGGATAAAAAACTAAAATACAATAGCGCGACGATATGAACAATACTAAAATTGATGAGTTACTTGAAGATATATTTACAAATCGCAGAGATGTCTGGGACTTAACATATAGGATACTACTACGAAAAACTCAAAAAACTTCATGGCTGACACAATACTGAAGCTTAGATAAAATTAAACAAGGCTTACCTTGCGGTGTTGTCGTTTGTTTCCCTGGCTCGATCTTCCATATTGTAGGAATTGAGCCAAGAATAAGCCGACGACGACAACCTTCTATATAAAACGCTCTGGAAAAACATTCCTCCGCGAAATGGACTGACACCCGCCACCTTTCCGCTCGGGTTGAAGCCGGTTCGCGCGGTGAGTGTACACGAATCTCAACCACTTATCTCGCTCACTTTTTAATCGTAGGACTAAAATGAGCAGAAATACTTGCGTTCATATCTGATCCATTGCTGCATCCGTGTACTACACATCGATCGGGCACGATTCGATTCGAATAGAGCGCTAGATTCACGTTGCGAAGCCAGTTAACTGCGAACTACATAGAGATGTTATAACAAAATTCGCCATGCGAGCCAAGTTGGTTAGGAGTATGACGTCACAAGGCAGCAAGGCCTTATGGGGTTGCAGGAACATGATTTGATAATGGCGGACGAAAAATTCTCGGGAAAAACCGTAAAAAAAACCATCTTCCCGCGCTTGTTGGACAAAACGGCTTGGACAGGTGAGTAAGTACCACTTAAAGATTCAGAAAATGCAAAAACAATGAATTCGAAAAATTTCGTCGCAGTGGCACTTTAAGCTACAACTCAAAACAAGTGTAAAAAAAAGCTAGGAGAAATTACAATTTCCGAGTTATGAAAGAAAGGGAAAATTTGCATTTAATGTCGTTCTGAAATTGACAACAGTCAAAATGGATTTGCTGGATGCCAAGTGGCGAGCGAACAGCAAGTCTTATGTCAGTAAAAACGCAACCATGTGTAAAAAAAAAAAAAACGCACAACTAGACTGCGCAGAACTTTGCAGAATCTGGTTAAAATTCCGAGCGCTTGGCAAGGTAGTTTTTCCCGCAAAATTCAAGGTTTTTAAGCTGAATCGATGGACAGCTCACTTCAAGCTGTAAACATCAGAGCCAGACAGAGTCAATGATAATTCTTCGTTTCCTTGGCTTTTCGTGACGGGGACTTTCTTAAGTTGCTGGTGTTTTTTAAACACACTGAACTGTTTAAATTCAAAATGGCGCCGAGAGATTTTTGTGGCCATGCTCTACTTGGACGACGGCATACCGGTGAATTCTGCCACATTCGCTAATGAAGAAACTTGGTTGAATTGATTGGAACTGCTGGTCGAACATTCTCCTACAGCTGGTGGATTTGCTGAAGCTGAAGGCACCCAACTGTGCAAAGGGAATGTTGAAGAAAGCGCAAATTTCGAACTGGATTGTAGAGGCACTATCCGCTAGCAATGTGAAATAATTCTTGTCTTTCACTGCCAGTTTAATGCATTAATGTTTTTGGCTCTGCAACATTCTACCTATGCTGCCATCCATGACTTAGTTGCTCTAACGATGTTTTGGAAGCTGCGGTTTTACTATTATTTATTTCTGAAATTTCTCCGTCCGATACAGTACAAGTGGAAAACTTAGCCTAGTCCACTGCCATTGTTCCTGTATTTTGATTTTGTTGAACAAATTTAGGATTTTCGAGGTAGGGAGGAAATACTAGCGTTCTGTGAAGTGGTATTACAGTCGGGTGGATGTTTACCTCCTTTTGCCGCGGTTGTTGGAAGGCGATATAAAACAATGCTGTGGAGGGCTGAACTTCATCTGAACATGTCAACATACCCAAAAAGGAACGCGTCTGGATAGTTCGCATAAACATTTGTGCCATAGGATAAATAAATCTCTCTATATATATAGCCTTGGCTCCTATGAGGAGCATAGCTCGTTTACAGTTTTCTTCCACTGTTCTCTGTCCTGGGCTTGGTGTTCAATTTGGGTCCATCGTAGACCTATTTGCCGCAGTTCTTGTTCGGCTGATCTTCTCCAGTTGTTTTTCGGCCTCCCACGGTTTCTCTTTCCTTGGGGGTTCCAGAAAAGTGCCTGTTTAGTTACGCTGTTGTGTGGTTTTCTTAGCGTGTGGCCAATCCATTTCCATTTCTTTCTTCTGATTTGGACCTTCATCCTGTCTTCCTGGGTTTTTGCCCATAGATCTTCGTTGCTGATAGTGTTTGGCCATCTTACACCAAGGATGTAGCGTAGGCAGCGGTTAACGAAGGCTTGGGTTTTATCTGTGATGTTCTTTGTTACTCTCCAAGTTTCAGCTCCATACATCAGGACTGTTTTAACATTTGTGTTAAAGATCCTTAATTTGGTCCTCAGGGATATTTCCTTTGATCTCCACACGGGTCTGAGTAGAAGGAAAGCTGTTCTGGCTTTGCCAATCCTCACCAACACGTCTCGTTCGGATCCTCCATCAACAGCTATCACGCTTCCTAGGTAGGTAAAGGAGGCGACATTCTCTATGTCGTCGTTGTCTAGCTTAATTGGAGCTTGGTTTGTGCTGTTTATGCGCATTGTCTTGGTCTTGCTTTTCTTGATGTTGAGACCTGCCATTTCTGCGGTTGTAGCCAGTGAATGGACTTTGTCCTGCGCATGCCTGTGGTTGTGGGAAAGTAGAGCGATGTCATCAGCAAAATCTAGATCGTGGAGTTGGGAGAGGAGAGTCCATTGTAATCCTGTCCTGGAGCCTTCCGTTGTGGTCTTCATTATCCAATCAATAACCAAAAGGAATAGCATAGGTGATAAGATGCAGCCTTGTCGGACTCCTGTCTTTACAGAGAAAGGCGGTGTTAGTTCACGATTGTGTATTACTCTGATTTGGGAATTGAAGTAGGACTGTTGTATGATGGCAATAAACTTCTCCGGGATTCCATAGTGACGGAGAATCTTCCAGAGTGTGTTGTGATCGACACTATCGAAGGCCTTTTCGAAGTCTATGAAAGTGATGTATAGTGAGGAGTTCCATTCTAGCGACTGCTCAGCTATAATTCTTAGGGTTGCGATATGGTCAGTACAAGACCTGTTCTTTCTAAAGCCCATTTGTTGGTCCCTTAAGATCTCCTCAAGGGCATCTATTAGTCTTTGCAGGATTATTTGGCTGAGGATTTTTCCTGGTACAGATAGCATGGTAATTCCTCTATAGTTGTTACAGTTTGCTAGGTCGCCCTTTTTGGGGACTTTTACAAGATAGCCCTCTTTCCAATCCTCAGGAATAGTTTCCTCCTCCCAAACCTTCTCAAAGATCTCATACAGCATCTGCGTTGAGGTGTTTAGATCTGCTTTTAGAATTTCTGCTGGAATGCCATCTGGCCCTGGAGCTTTCCCATTCTTTTGTTTCTGTATTGCTTTTGCTATTTCTTCCTTGCTGGGTTTTTCAGTATTAACATCCAACATGAGCTCGGCTTCTGGGATGGCTATAGAGCCTTGTGGTGATGGTCGATTCAATAATTCCTCAAAATATTCTCCCCATCTCTTCAGTTGGTCTTCCTGCTTGGTGAGCGTGTTGCCGTATTTGTCCTTGATGGGTTTTGGTGCAGCGCTCTTCTTTCCTGCTAGCTTCCTTGTCAGTTCATACAGGTCTTTCATCCTGTGTTGATTTGCTGCTGTTTCTGCTTCCTTTGCCAGATTGTTAATAAACTGTCTTTTATCATGCTTGATAGCTCTTCGCACTTCCTGGTTGGCTTTGTTGTACTGTTTCTGCGCTTCCCTTAATAATAATAATAAAGACTCTATTTACGAGGGTAACACTAAATAGCACAGCTAATAAACTTGTGGCCCTCACTCAGAAATAATTACAATATAAAAACTAGCCCTTGTTCTGCTGTTGCTGATATTGTCCTTTAGCTTCCGTCTGCTCTCAATTTTGCTTAAGGTTTCTGTGGTGATCCATTCTTAGTGCTGGTTTCGCCAGCCAATAAATCTCTACTGTCTTCTAAAATATAATCCTTTTTTCAGGGAAAAAAAATTCTCCATTTTGAAGAAATCCTCATTTTAGGAGTTTGTACACTTGTTTCTATGGTGATTGAAACCAAGGTTATGATTGGTTGATTTAAACTAGAACCTTAAATGTGGTTGGTTAATTTTAACTACAACTTTGAATGTGATTAACAACTTGAAACGTGAGTTACCGGAAATAGGAGTTCTATTAAACCAATCACAATAAGGAAATTGTAATTTTTTATGATTAAGTGGAGTATTACCTAGGCAACGGTTTTGATTTGTGAGAGAACATTTAAAGAAACCACAAAGGCGACGTTGAGAACCTAATGAGTTTTATTAATTTTCACCATACACTCTTTTGGTTTATCACTGTCAAAGCCATCAAAAAACTGAATCTACAGGACATATCGATTAAATCGAAATAAAATTAAAAAAAAATTAGCACAACTTCCTTAGCAGAGATTAAGGGAAAACAAACGACACCATCTCCGTCAGGCACGCGTTAAAAGCTAACGACTACCCATCGGCTATCATTTCTAGCATTCTTAAAAAGAAGCCACCCTTACAGACAGTTCCTCTACCAAAAGAATTGGTTTCCATGTTTTTATAAGGGATCAAACTATCGGACTCGTACTACGGTTTTGCACGCCTCACTTACATCAACGTCCTGAGTGAGCCGCTTACTAGATCACTCCGTAACAATGCAATTCAAGTGGCCAGCAAAGCAATCAATCAGCGAAACCCTCCCCTGATGAAAAACCTTATAGGATCTTTTAAGATCTTTAAATATCCTCAAAGATCTTCAAAAACTAGGTTCTTTCAAGGTTCTTTAAAGTGCCAGCTCGATCAAATTTTCCGAAGCTTATGTTTGCGGATTTTTCGAAAGTTTATGTAGCGGTTACTTACCAGGCACAGCCATTTTTCAACCTGAGCACTGGAAGTCCGTTTTTTTCTCATGGTATTTTTCGTAATTTTGCGTCCGCCATTAATCCGCCATGTTCTTACCGCGCAGTAGGAGGTATGGGCCTAGTGACGTCATACTCGTAACGAAAACCTTCACATCATACATAAGATCTACTAAATCGCATGTTTGTTATCTTTTTTACCAGTAATATCGGTGAATGTAGAGTTGAAAAATGCCGGGAAAAGATGTATTGTGCATGGTTGCAGTAATATTGCTGATCTCAATACCGGAGTCTCTTTGCACAGTAGTCCTGTACTAAAGGAAAGTGCGCGATATTTATAAAAGCTTATCTTGTTGGTGATTTTGCGATCTGCCTTGCTTTGGGCGTCCAATGTAGATGCCTGATATAAACGGGAACTCCAGCCAGGGTCGATTCCGAAAACAAGGAAAGATCATTGGAGAGAAAAAAACAATTTCAGGAAATCCGGAGGGAAATCCAAGCGAACCAAGTCGAAATCAAGTGAAGAGGATCGTAAACAGCAAGTAAGCCATTTAAAGACAGAACGGAAAAATTAGAATTGAATACTGTCTATAATCGAAATAAAACAGATAATGTGTTGGGAAAATATAAATACTGAACGAGAGCTGAGAAAGGAAGAGTTACAGTCATGCGATTTATATTCACGTGTTGAGTAGTATCGCAAAGGAAATGAGTACAAATCACAAGACGCGTCAGTTTTCTAATCTTTTTGCAGTGCATTTTCAAAAGTGTAATTTGTTTATCTTTTTGAGATTCGTTTGTGCATAATTACAATAAAAAGGCGAAAATACCTAAAACAACTTAGAAGCAAAAATGATTCAAAGTTGAATTGCATATATGTTTTTTTTTGTTTTATTGCAGTCCGAACAAATCTGTAACATAAGAAAATAAATCCGCGAAGTTGTATTGGCCTAGAGTCATCTGGGCACCAGCAGAGACAAGCACTAGCACAATTACAGGAAGTAGAAATACAAATCACATCAAATCATCGTATGAATCTCTGTCCTAAGGGCACGTCTAATTATAAACAATGTTCCCCACAAAGTCGTCACAACGTCTTGAAGTTGGCAGCTGATTTTGCAACATATATTTTTTAAAGAACCAGATACATTTGAATAGCTCATCAGATATACGACATCACAAAGTAGATGGTGAGTTTTTGCTACTTTCTGTGTAACAACCCTGTCACCAGTACATAGCTTCACGTAGATCAATTGACATAACTTGAAACTGCCATTTGTATCCACTTGTTCACTTTTGGACTTGTGGGAGGAGTGCAACACAACAACAACAACAACCACACAGTTTACTTTATCTGTACTCGCTGGACATTAAATGAACAAAAACAAGTTAAAAGTCGTAAGAGTACGTGGTTGCCCCACAAAACAAAATCAATGTACAGGTTTAATGCCATGACATTTGGTAAACTCCTGTGTCAGGTATTTCCAAAAGATTAATTTTCTAACAGTAAAAAAGCATTTTTCTTGATATTGTGGGAATGGGTAATGAGAATGAGAATGTTATTTAACGGTATTTTAGTTAATACTCTACAGCTTTCTCATTCGTTTAGTTAGTACTAATACTGTGTACTACACACTGGGGGGGGGGGGGGGGGGGGGGATGTACACTGGATTAAAGTGACGGATGTTAATTGGGGGAAAAATTCAAAACTCCAAAAATCCCTTGGGCTTCAAACAAATTCAAAAAAACCTGTCCAGACCAAAATTTAGCCCTAAAAAAACTCATGCCAAATTTCCAGGCCATAGAAATTTCCAGAAAGTATAAATATAACACAAATTAGAAGCATAATAATAGTAATGGAATGTTTGTGTTCATTTGTGTTTACACCACCTGGAGTAAGAACCTTTTCTGCATCTGGTGGTCATTGTAACAACACTCAAGACACCCAAGAACATGTGGCAACAATAACATTATGCAGAGTGGCAACAAATCCACTCTGGGCAAGAACATTATGAACAACCCAACAAAGTTCTTTACCCAAATGGCCAATCTTCTAACGTTATGCAATCGTCGTCGATATGCAATCGTTGGCTCTTCTCATGTACAAGGTGAAACATCACCTGCGTCCAGAGTATATTAGTGCCCTTATCAGCCTGAACTCATCTGGTTATGCCCTGAGGAATGCTGATTTTATAGTACCGAGATTTAACACTGTGAATTTCGGTAAACACAGCATTAGATATTTAGGACCAGTTCTCTGGTCAAAACTGAGTATGGACGTTAGAAGATCAGACACAAGTTTTTAAAAATAGAATTAGACGAATAGATCTTAACAATTTAATCAACGAACACTGTATGTGTATGCTTCATGACAGTTGACACATTTCTTCTGATGTTTTATGATAGCTTACAGCGGTTATCAGTCACACGCGCCCTACAACAATTATTTTTGCCATTTCAAAAACTAAGTTTTGGTGGACGTCAATCAAATGTATCCACGACAATAGTTAGCAATTATTGAATGAGGCTGAGTAGGATATGAAGAATTCTGCAGATCAAGGACGGTGTTATCCATAGAGGGCGAAGGCCGAGGTGGATAACACCCTCCGAGATCTGCAGAATTCTTCATATCCTACGAAAGCCGAATTCAATAATTGCTTTATTATTCATACAAAATATTTCCCGTTCTTAAAGGAGTTTCGCCATTTCGCTCTTTGTTTTTCTGCTCACCAAAAATAACACAATCTTGTCTTCAGGTTTTCTCGATCAACGGTTCAATAATCTCTAGCGGGCTGCACTTTTGACGTCATTTTGACGTCATCGGTTTAATAATTTTCAGCAGGCTGCACTTTTGACGTCATTGATTCAATATGACGAAGATTCTTCCCAAATTTGGTAAACAGCTGCTGGTTATGGTGAATTATGCGTGTGGTTTTAACCAATCAGAAACGGGGAAATACTTTGAATGAATAATAATCGTGTTAATTTCGTATCAGTTTCACGGCCATGTTCGATCGTCGTTGGATCAGGAATAATCGCTCAGTTATTATGACAAAGAAATTTGCAATTTCGCTGAAATGGAGGGCTATTATGTAGAGAAAACGTGATTTGTCTGTAAAATGGCATAGCAGAAACGCTTTTTGTGAGCGAAACGTTTGTGAAGAAGGCGGCGTACGAAAAAAAAACTAGAGCCGTAAGCGATCCGCCAACGAGGAAGGATACAGGGCAGCTGAAAAATGTTGGCCTCTGAAATGAGTCGCTTTATGTGGAGATTGACTTTTCACCAGCTTGTTATGGATGCATATTATTTTTGCCGCAGAAATTCTTGTGATTCGCCTGGCTAAAACATAATCCATGCAGAGATCTATCCTGACGAGTTTCAAGCGTGGTTGGAATACCAAACAGGCAAATGCAAAGCAAACCGTCAGCAGAACCATACGGCAAGTGGGATTGTCAGTAATAAAAAGGTAATGGAAGCCGCAAGAGATGAGCGGTTAGATTTTTCTAGTTCATTCTGTAATAAAGGTTATTATTTATATTTAGTTCATTCTCATGTTGTTGTAGTTGTACACTGTTTGTACATTTGCAGCTTCAAAACATTGCCCATGAGCGAGACGAACGAAAAGGCGCTTCAAACGATTTTATAAGTTTTACTTCTCAGTTTCTGTTTATCGACGAGTCAAGTTAAGATGAAAGAGCAACTCGGACACTCCGAGAATTGACACTGAAATGTTTCTGGAAGCTGTCGCCGTTATTGTCATGAATACATTTGATCGACGTCCACCAAAACGTACTTTTCGAAATGGGAAAAAATCGTCGGACTGCGCGTGTGACTGATAACCGCTGTAAATCACTGTAGTTTTAACTAGTATATTTTTAAGATAATCTTTATTGTATCTTTTATATTCTGTGTCCCCAATTAGCACCTTGTCACTTAGGAGCTAAATGTTCAATTGACACATAAATAAAGTATCATCATCATCATCATTTGTTTACAGCATAAAATTTATTTTCATATCATTCTTGGGCAATTACCCTGGGTGAAATGATGAAAAAATGTTTGCACATATGACTGCACAGGAAAATATTAACTAAAACACAAAACTCATGAATGCTTCTGAGTGATGCAAGATGGCCTGAATCCCCGCTTAAATCAAGCTCTGCTGCTCACACCCCCTGCCCAAACAGTGTTGGTCAAGATTTTACAAAGTTTTAGGTGCGCTCTCACGTCACGATCACAATCCTTTACGTATACGAATTTGTCAACTTCTGGATTTTCCGGGCCTGGCCCACAAGTTCCACCAACAAGTGAAGCAAAACTGCAGAACGACATTCTTTTCCGTAAAGTTGCAGTTTTCGTGCAGAGATTTGGGATGTCTTTTAATTGGCGCTGTCTGTGTACGTGTTTCGGTCTCTTCGAAGGTATGTCTTGCGGTGAATGAATGAAGGAATTTTTGGCGATCATTCTGATTTGTCTTTACAGTTATTGTTAAAACATAGATAACTAAAGTATTATCTGCATTAATGGTATTTCTATGGAAGATTTCAGAGGAGTTTATGCATTTAATTTAGATATTTGTGTACATTAGAAAAACAAACTTTGAACATATTTCGGTTGATACTGCATGCGTTTCATTTTTGACATAATTAATGCCAGTGAATCAAAAAGTTTCAACTGTTTTCAGTTGCAAGTTAGTAAAGAAAGAGTTATTGGTTTATTTCACCAAAAGTGCCAGCACTTCAACAAGCTAGTTGAAATTCTCTTTACATTGTTACAAAAATTGAACTACAGACATGAGAACGATAGACATCGCATTTGCTTCTTGACACATTCAACTAAAAAACCTTGTCTCAGATTTTTGACACGTTCATTTGTTCGTTAGTGGCACTAGGATACACTTCCTTTGAAAAAAATGACGATTAATCGAAAACGGAAAAAGAAAACAAAAATCGCCGACACGGTTTTTTAGTTGAATGTGTCAAGAAGCAAATGCGATGTTTATCGTTCTCTTCTGGTCATTCTTAGCGGGACTGGAGGTGAATTTACATAGACATATGCCTTGGTAAAAAAACGTCTCAATCACGCTCTCTCTTACTATTTTGAGGTTTTTAAAGGAATGATCCATAATCTGGAACTATAAAGCTTTCAGAAAATGTATGGTTTGTTGGGGTTTATGAGAAAAATGAAAGCGCTACAGCGATCCGCGCGCGGACGGTCCTGAGCGGTGGTTGATACCCTAAGTAAAAGGTTTACAGATCACCTTGCCTCAGACATTGCCACTGGCAATATCAATATTCAAACTGATGAGCATTTGAGATTTCTCTTCACCTAGTGCTTTGGTGTTGGATGCAACTTGTATTTGTTCCAAGTGTCAATTCCTGGGTTCTCAGTACATGTGAGGCTATGTGAAAGGGAAAATGGGCTCAATGGAAAGAGGGCCTGGTTGAGTTACAAGAAATAAATGTTTTGGACAAATAGTTTATATACCTCATGCCTTACATAGTAGTTACAACTAACTTTGCACATGGGAGATGTGAAAAAACTGACTTACATTTACTTGGAAATAATATTTCAATTTCAAAGTATGCATTTTTTAAAATAAATATTTGCAAAGTACTGACAAGCACAACAACAACAACAACAGTAAAGTAGCACAAAAACCATACTGGTAAACTGGAAGATTGTGAATGATAGGCATGGTCAATTAGCCATGAATGAATAGCTCATGGTCCTAGTATGCCCTCATTGCATGTCCTCATATCACATCTCTGCTGAAGTTTAAGATTCAATGTAACTTGTGTAAACTAAGGGAGCTCTTTGCCCAGAACAGTGCTGTGCAGTCATTTGAAATATGTCAGTTTGAAATTTATTATTTACTGCGTCCTTTGGTCAACAACACAGTAATCATGTACCGATATTAACATTTCCTACATTAGCTGTAAAATATTTTGCCCAAAACAGTCTCCACAGTACCCTGGTCCCAGATATTTTTCTTGATTTTTCTCCGCTCTCTCATCTCAAGCAGAGAAGAACCAAGGAAAACTTCTGAGAGCAGGGAATCTCCACAGTACTTCCTTGTGTCTACTCGTAATGACTGTGACCAACTGAATTCAGAATAATTTAGTAAATAATTTTGTAGCTGTATCTTAGATCATTTATTCTGAGATGTTTAGACTGAGATAACTAAATTGTAACAGCATTTTAAAATAAAGCAGATGGATTATATTTAAACACATGCAGTAACTTGGGATTACCATGCAGATTTGTAAGTAGCCACTCGCATTATGTTATTCTGTTTTGGTTTATTCTATTCTATATTTGATATCCTTAACAGCAGCATGCTGTAGCTTTCCTTGTTTGATCACTTCAGTGCATGTAAGTGGATAAATGTAGTTCTTGGGAAATATAGCTGATTTTATTCCAAGCCCATAGACTTTTAAAATACCAGTTGGCAAGTTAACAGTTGCTTCAAACATATAGGGTTGTTCTGCTCTAGGTGGGTTGACAATAACAATTATGTGCAAATATACACATGAAACACTAAAAATTTATTTATTGATTTAACCTTATGTATTAGTCACCCACTACTACCAGCATTCAAAGGAAAACAAGCAAAGAGAAGTGGGAGATCAAAAAACTAATCAGCCATAGATTACTGAACAATAACATCCAAGAGTTGTACATTTCTGTTAGAGAGTCAGGCAGTGATCATGATAGTGAAAATTAATGTACTGCAAATGAGATGATATCTCTAATGGACTGGTATCCAAAGCAGGATCCAAAAATCTTGAACATCGGCCAAACAAATTGATGACATAGGCACTACAAAAAAAAATTACAAGAAAACATTCAGATATAAAGGGAACAACCCGATCCAAAAAATTATACTCCAAAAACAAGGGTAGAAATCACCCAATCACTCCCGCGGAATACCGCGAACATCTGACAAATCAGGGAAAATGCCCAACTTCAAGTCTGATTTTGATCGTTAAAACGGCGGGGCCCCCTTGGGCGCTCCAGACTTTTCACAAAGTTCAACTCTCAAACTTAAGTTTCACGCAAAAATAATTTGGAATACTGATCCCTGTTACCCCGCAAACGACCAAAAGAACATCCATGTCAAGCGCGTGAGGTAAACGAACACTCTCGACATAGCATGATTTCCATTGACTAGTTCTGATGCAAAAATTGCTTACCTGCACTTGAGACTGGATCAATAGCTGCTCTAGATATTATCCTAGCAGCTCCCAGAAAAGGTTCGTTTGATCCCCATGATAAGTGCAGAAATCGGTCGAGAAACGACAGCCTACTCTCCATTCGCAACGAAAATGTGTCCGCCATTGCTCCGACTGAGACGACATATGATTGGTCGAGTAATGTCACGTGAACCGCGTCCTACACCGCCTGGCTGAGAACATTTATTAGGTGTAGTCCATTTTAGGGTAGTCCATTTGGGTAGTCCATTGGGCTTGTCCATGGACTGGGGGTCAGTGTTTTGTCCATCAGCATAAACATTATATTACAATATTATATAATCATTAATGGTGCCAATGTTTGTCCTGTCAGTTCAATAGCTGTTTCGTTCATAAAAATTGTTCCTTTCGCTTATATAAGTTCATTGAGATCGACAAATATCAAAGCTTACCACATTTGTAGCATAAGATTTACTCATTTTCAGGTCACCTTCCAAGAAACAAATGCTCAACTCTTCGTCATCTTTAACGCCTGGACGAATCAAATGTCCATGAAATTCAGCCTTCGAGTTGGCCATTGTACTAAGTCGCACATTCGAAGTCAACTCCTCTTCAATTTAGCGAAACACCTAATAAATTAAAAGCTGCGAGGCTGGCGCGAAGCAGCCTTTGAGTTACTACTCGAACATGGCGTCGGGCTCGGTTACTATTCCAACATGGCATCAGGCTCGGTTACTATTCCAACATTTCGTCGGGCTTGCTCGGGCGCTCTCGTTCGGGCCGACTAATTACGAAGAGTATCTACACCTGAGTGAGTGAGTGATACATCTGCATATCGAAGTCCCCGCAAGAAACTTGTTTCTACGCTTCGCGAGTCCACGAGTTTAAAAAAGATGAAATGAGATGGTATTTCCACCGAAAAATAAACCGCTGGGATGCGGCAACAAATCTGCTCCTAGTAGAGAAGCGCCAATAAGCCTTGAGAGGGTATCAACGGGAGAAGAGGGAATATGTTAAGAGGCGGAACTCATTTTGGATAGAGGGAGGCAAGCAGGAAGCTGCCAAGAAAGTTCCCCGCATTTCAACTGTGGAACCACAAAAGAACGAAACAACTCCCCAACAGGAAACCCTTACCCTTGCCGAACTTAAAAAAATGAAAGTCACAGAACTTCCTTCCCTTTTAACTAACATCACTGGAAGAACATTCAACAACAGAAGAAGAAAGCAAGCCTTGTATTTTAGTGAAAACCAATTTAGGCAAGACTAAAGTGTTAACTGACTTAAACTGTTAACTTGTAAGACGTAAGGCATAACTTAGATTTTTCACTGTAGACTGAGGCAAACAGTGGTAAATCTTGTTTGGACAAAACGTTCGCTATTTTATTGAACATTATTTAGAAGAAAATTTACGAGGTCAGATCAAAGCAGCAGGTAATGAAAGATTAAAGCTCCAAGGTTTAATTTTCCTTAAAACCGTGAATAATGCTAGATGTTATGCAGACATACAGAATGTAGCCTCTTCCAGGCTAGTTGGGGCGCAGTGCGGAAAACAGCATGCAAGAAAAAGAAATAACATTAAAAAATAATTTTATTTTAATAAAATTATCTTTCATGAAAACAGAAGACTTACCGTATTTCCCCGAACAATAGCCAGGGGTGATTATTTCTATTTTCGCACCAAAAGGGGGCGATTATTCGAGGGAGGCGAATATTTCAAATATTTCTCACAGCAGAGGGAGGCGATTATTTTAAATATTTCAGTCAAAGGTGGCGATTATTCGAGGGGGGCGATTAATCGAGGGACGGCTATTATTCAAGGTAATACGGTAAGTTAGCCTCTTTACTTAAGTATCACTGGAAGGGGGCAAAGGATTAACATACCAACAGATAATTTCAATAATTATATTTTGGTGTATTAAGACTATTGCATACATATTTGTTGTTGACTTGTTATACTGGGTATACGTTTTTGTGAAGCACTCTGAACAGTGTTTAAAATTTAAAAAACTTTTGTTTTTATTGACCTTTTTTGGGGAAACCGAGCATTTTGGTGAACATTATTTTTGACACAATAATATAATCACTGCATGAATGAAATCTGAGTGGTGAACATTCTTTATCTGTCGAATGCTTAATCAGTGGAATCTGGTGGCAGTGAATGAACTCGAATTTTGAAATGTATAGCAAGAAGTTCTGTTCAAATCTCACTCACTGCTATCTTTTTGTAAGTACACTCAATTCTACAAGAATATTTTTTATCAGAATATGAAGGCTGACATTTGCAAAATTTTAAATTAAGAATATCTTAAGAATAAAACTGAGGCTGAGATTTTAGAAAGATAGAGAGGAATATAATATTTTTGGCTGAAAATTTGTAAATGCAATACAATACAACCTAATACAATATAATCATATGCTTTTAGTTAAGCCATATAAAATTATTCCTTCCTCTAAACTGCAAACTAGCCAAAAAGCAAAAACAACAAACAAACAAACATCACCAGGCGTATGTTCGATGCTAATAGCATTGCTGCAAAAATGGAGCAGCATGTCAGTGGAGTAATAAAAGCATAAAGTACAAAAGCCTCTTTTGTCCACTCGAACTTCTGATGGATTCCTTCTTAAATATTAACATGAACTAGGGCGGCATTCCCGGTTTAATATGATGTAAAAATTATAACTATGAATATAAGACGTACCGTTTTCCAGAATCTTTCCAAACGCTTAAGAGCCCTGACTCGCCGGCTTCTGTCACCATTTTCTTTCTGACGAAGAAATGAGTATGCGCGGACAATTTTATACGCAACCGCTAGACGGAATTATCGTGGTTTCCTTTTGGTAGCGGGGGCTTGGGGGTCGGCTCAATCACCTTGTAACTGTGCTTACCAAACCAGATCAGAGAGCAGATCGATCGTTATGTCAGGAGCTGAGGATCAGCCAATAACGGTGAGGTTGTTTTTAAATTTCTCATTTTGACTTTTGCGGAAACAATGCCATATTCTGGAGGTTAGCTTCGATTAAACAGTCTTTGAAGACCACCCAAACATTTCATTTCGCAGCTCACATTCAATGACAGTCAAGTGGCTGATTTTTTAGAAGAATTGGGGACCTTTCTGCAAGGACACTTGGCCATGATAGATGCTGTAAGTAGAAACTACTCTTATAATCGGAATTTAGCGAAATAGGGTTAGGTTTTGTCTTTTTACTGCTGGTTTGTATAGCATACTTTGTCAAATTACAGAACTTGTGAGCTATTGCACATAGCGCTGGAATAAGTGTAAAATTGCGCGTGTTCGGAATGATCTTTTCAAATCAACAAAATTATTATCTGTCTCGATCTTTCAGGCCAGTCCGCAGATGGACGATTTAGTTAGATGGTTAGTATTTTGTGTCTACATGCTTTGTTTCAAAACTAAAGTTTATCTGTTTGTCATCGTAATTTCCGGAACTCATCATAGTATGTTATTTGTCACTTTGCCAGGGACTGTGTGATAGTGTTAAGCCTAAGGTTTGCTGCAGAGCAGCCAATCTTTCAAGAGCTCCTGGGACAAAGTACTGGTAAGTGACTAGACAAAGGCGTATTTCAAATACTGGTTACGAAGAGGCTCAATTTCTCGACTCCAGTTTTTACAATCAACTGACAGGAAGTCGCAGCATGCTGTTACTTATTCCCAACTTTAATAGGTTCATTTTCTGACCAGTCTGCCAGCAATATTTCACCACGGGGGAGGGGGAGGGGGGGTACTCCCTTATATGGGCTATATAGGTATGTGCGGCACCAAAGGGTATGGTTTTTCAGCCGTTTTGGTTATAAATAGGGTATCGATTTTGGGCATTTTGGTCATAAATTGGGTATGGTTTTTGCACTCTAGCCTTGATATGGGTATGCTTTTAAGAGGAAGTCACTTTTTCATCATTATCGTAAAGAAAATTAACAAAAGCCCTTCACAAATTATGTTTACGGTAATTTAACATTAGCCTGAACTAGGGATCCAATTATAACACAGGTCTGAAACAGGATTTTGATGTAAGGGTCAGGTCATAAATAGCGTTTTAAACTTTTGGTCAGGACATAAATAGGGTAGGGAATATCGCAGACTTAAGTGATAAATAGGGTAAGGGTTCTGGGAAGCGGGCCGCACTTCCCCACCCAATTTTTCTGGGAGTGCCCCCCACCCCCCGGATTTCACCAGACAAAAACTCTTTAAGAATATGCGGATGGTTAAGTTGAATCCACTGTTTGTTTGTTTTTCGCAGGTTCACAGATGCGAGGAGTCAAACTGATACGTGATATGTAAATGAATTTTGTAAAAAAATAAATAACTTTGTTGTCTGGAAATACTGCGACTTTTCTCCATCTAATTTACCCTAATCGAAACATAGCTGAAACCCTTTGCGTTGGTCTTAAAATTTTTATTAGAGTTGGTGGCTTCTAAAGAAGCCGTCTTATTCAGTATACACCATTTGGCTCACTGCATACGTCCGACGAAATAACTCTTGCAAAACTTGATCTGAACTTTCTCCACTGGGCGGGCAGCTGTTTTGCAGCCTTGCTCATCTAAGAATGTAGGCGACTTACCAAGAACCAGCTTCAAGTAGACTGGAGCGTCGACGCGACATCCACCGCCTTTCACTGTTAAACACTTCTTCAGACAAGGACCAAGACCTGCTGCTATCAATTCCTCTTAGCTGGCGAGGTACGGAGATCCACGGAGGTCTGAGGGCAAATCAGGAAAGATCGCTTGCAGTACATCGTGCCGCATCGTGATAGTTTCGTTGCAGGCCAGGGGCGATTTTAAACCCTTCTCGAATAGAAGAGCGAGTCTCTTTCGGCATTCATCGGGGTGGAGTGGATCAACATACTGTTCTCGAAAGCGGTGATAAGATCTTCCGGCAAATGTTCGGCTGGATCCCACGTATTTTCACTCGGGCAGTAGTTCTGCCACAGAATAAAGTATTGCGCTTTACCTCCTTTTACTCGTTTTGCGACAATACGCTCGACTTCGTAAATGCCCATGACAGTTGGCTTCACCTTCGGACGATATTTCAAATTACAGGCACGATCGCAAACATCATTCAATAATGTCGCGTAAAAGCCTGGCTGATGTCTCGCACGCTTCGACAAGTAGCTATTAACAACTGAATGGACTGAATAAAACTAAACCTTTGATATGTTTTGATTAATCAAAACGGATCCAAATATGAATAAATTACTATTAGCTATTCCCTCAGGCGGAAACCTGTCTGAGACGGTCGCTTGATTGTTTTATGTCTTAATTTTACTCATGCAAGCAAACATGATCTCAGAGAGATAAAGAAGTTAAAGGAAGGCAAAACAGAATACTTCATCCAATGGCAGAACTAATCCCCAGCCGGTTTCGGAGAGATTACTTTTGATTTTCCTTGAGATAAGATCTCGATTGTTCGGAACGTCGTTTTATATCGTTGTTGCTTTTCTTGAAAACAAAAAAAAAGCTGGTACAATACTCTCAGGCAGGACTGCATCAATTAACCGGTCTAGGAGTGCAAGTTTCGAGTACTAGTAAGAAACCTGTGTAACCCATGCTTCACGCTTGTCCCTTGAGCAACGCTTTCCGAACAGCCTATTTGACTCAAAAAGATTTCACACTATCGAAAACTTTTCACGGTCTCCTTTGCAGGCGTTTTCTTAGTAATCAACTAAATTTCAGCCAAGTATATAAACAAAGCGAGTATGACACGTGTGATTTACGCATCGCGCTACTCAGAATGGCCTATGATCATGCCACTTTTATTTTTTTTTTTGAGACAAAAATTAATTGATCGCAGAAAAATTCATCTGATCACAACTAAGGCCCGGTTTAAACGTTGCATTTTACATGCGCCGAATCGAATTACCAAATTAAGTGCTTGTAAAATGCGACGCCTAAATCAATTAAATGCGAAATATTTCAATTCAAATTGCAACAACATAAAAAGACTGGATGGTGAACAACAGAAAACTTGCGAAGGACTTATCACCGAAGAAGAATGCCTATCCGCTCTTAAACAATTTTCGAAAAATAACACCCCAGGTTCTGACGGACTCACTGCAGAATTTAATTTGTGTTTTTGGGATTATGTTGCAATTCCTTTAAAAGACTGTTTAAACGACGCCTACCAGCGTGGCGAAATGTCGATCTCACAAAGAAGGGGAGTGATTTCCTTGTTGCCCAAGAAAAACAGAGACACTCTTCTCTTAAAAAATTGGCGACCCATTTCCTTGTTGAACATCGACTATAAAATTGCCACGAAATATATTGCAAAGCGGCTGGAGAAAGTCTTGCCAATGTTGATCGACAGAGATCAAACAGGCTATGTCAAAAATCGCTTTATTGGGGAAAATGTTCGGTTGATTTCCGATGTGATTGAATTGTATGAGAAAAACAATTTGCCAGGCATGTTACTCTTCATCGATTTAGAAAAAGCGTTTGATTCTTTAGAATGGAATTTTTTGTTCAAAGTACTCGAAGTCATGAACTTTGGCCCGATGTTTCGAAAATGGATCCAAACTTTTTACACTAACATCACAAGCTGTGTTATGAACAATGGTCATGTGTCAGACTTTTTCCAGCTCTACAGAGGACGTTCGGCAAGGTTGCCCTTTGTCAGGGCTTCTTTTTGTACTAGCAATTGAGGTGCTAGCCCAGGCGATCAGAGAAAACGAAAATATCCACGGTTTAAAAATCAATGACACTGAATTAAAACTAAGCGGCCAGTCACTTATTTAGTCTTTTAAATGATTTTGGTACCTGCTCAGGTCTGAAAATAAATCTGTCGAAAAACAGAGGGAATGTGGCTTGGAAGCCTAAAACGCCACTTGGGCAAACGCGCTCCACTTAACATCGCATGGCCGGAAAATATGTGTTTGCACTAGGTGTCGCTTTCGCCTATGACTCCACCACTAGTTACAAAATCAACTTCGAAGAGAAGCTTGTAACGCTGAAGAACATTTTAAATCAATGGACGACTAGGAATTTAACTCTCATAGGAAGGACTTGTATTGTTAAGACACTCGCAATTTCTAAGTTAGTTTATAATACGTCTATTCTCAAAGTGCCTCCGAACTTCGCTGAAAAAGTTAATGATATTTGTTTTAAATTCATCTGGAACTTCAAGCCCGATAAGGTAAAACGTCAAACAATAGTACTTCCTGTGGACAAAGGCGGTCTTAATATGGTTGATTTCACCATATTAGATAAATCTCTTAAAGCAGCCTGGGTCAAATACTTATGTGAAGCTGACGGTAGTAAATGGTGCTCCGTCTTCTCCTCGTTACAGCTCAATACGGGGGTCGATTTATTTTTGAATGTAATTTTACACACGCGACTTAAATTTGACCTCACGTGTGCCAAGCTTTTACAGAGATATACTGACTGTTTGGCAGGAGTTGTACTCTAAGAACCCCTCCACGACTATGGAATATCTACACAAAACTATTTGGAACAACCGTTTCATAAGAATAGATGGGAAACCAGTGTTTTACTCGTCTTGGTATAGAAAAGGGGTAACTAAAATTCACCATC
>JAHPZR010004706.1:0-10000 GCA_019787425.1 Platygyra sinensis
CATTCAGACATTACACTATCCATGTTAGAATAATGCATATTTGCCGTTGCCCAGTGCAGATATTTGCCATTAATTAAAGGCTATTCACAACACTACAAAATATGCACCTTACTTAAGATGGAGCCGCAGAGAGAAATCAAATTGTCTGGTTCAAATGAATATCTGTACTTTGAGACTAATAACAGTAGAACATGATCTACTGGATTTCATTTCCACATGGCCTTTCTTGTTGTAGAAATGCTAAATCAAAGACAGCTAATTAAATACGCATAAATTAGTGACAAAGAGACATTTTTTGTGGGGGTCCCCCTAACTTGAAGGGAATATAATATTTTAACCTAAGTTTTTGCCATGATCATTTACTCATCAAACCCAACATTTATGCCAAGTTTGAGCAAAATCGGTGATTTGAGCTGTATCACCTCCTGCCTGGTTTTCCCATGGACACACTCTTAATATTACACTGTAGGCGATGGTACGTGAATATGAAAGAACATGGCAGACATGGACCAGAAACTGCTTTTTCAGTATAGGTAGTTCTGATGTTTCAGAAATTGACCATGGCATTCACTGTGGGTGGATATGCCAAATTTTTCACTTTCTTCCAGTTATTGAGCTCTTTATGCTTAATCCTTTACAGTTGCACTGTAGTTCTGTAATTTGAATTTCCTCAGAAATAACAAGTGAGGAGGACAGAATCCACTAGCCCAAAACCAAAACCACTAGTACTGGGTTATTTGCTATTATTAAAAACTGGATCATTGGATAATGCAATTCGAGAGTTTTCATTGGCTTAGCCATCATGGTATATGAGTCATTATACCATGATCTACAAAAATGGCGAGCGTATGCGTGATTTTTTGGGCCTTTCGTTTTTATTGTAGTCTAGTTTTCTATATTCTGGGGCGTTTTTGATAAAACAATTATTCCACTCGTGCTTGTTGGATATGAGATGATTATAGCCAACTCGGAGCTACGCGCCTCGTTGGCTATCTATCATCTCATATCCAACACGCGCTCATGGAATAATTGTTAAATATCATAAGCTCAAAGATAGTACAAAAAGAGTTTTTATTATGAGTTTGGACATGTATTAATGGCAATTCCTTCTTTTCCCAGGTCAGTGCATTTGTAATATTGCTGAATTGAAAGATTATTTGATTGTGTTTATGTGCCTATAGATTAATTAATTACATTTTTTTCTAAATTCAATCTCAAATTTCTTACCTCACTATCAAACTGACATCTCTGCAAACACAAAAAAGTCATGATCACTCAATGTTCCAATAATACATGTATGTATACCACAAAGATGCAACATTATCTGTTACCGGTAATTACTGTACTATATTATACCAATAACAAAAATTCTTGCAACTTACCTGAAAGTATTGATGGAGAGGTCTTGGGCGCAGAAGTTCAAACACCAAACAATAGTGACTCTCAAAGCTGAAAACATTCTGAAAGTCCAAAATATTTGTGTTTGTCAGTCAGTTCAACAAGTATTTCTGCACATGTAATGTGATGTATGTATTTCAGTGCACACTACCATAAAACAAGGGGAAAAATATTCTTGTAGATAATGCGATTGAGACAACATGAAGTGAGGTTGAGATTAATTTGCTCTTCAATTCACCACCCTTGTCTTGGATTTCTTTTCTTGCAGAGCTGTCAATGTCATCAGTACTCTAAAGAAAAACACTTTATATTCCCTGTCATTATTGTGCCCTTTGCACTTTAAAGATAAGCTTTGAAACAAAAATGATTAAAAGTACATCATTCTGTGATTTACAAACAACTGGACAGTTCTGGACACATGAAGGATATCTGCCTTATTCAGCTGCTGAATGCAATCTGCCTCCTGCATTAAAAAAGTGAAAATTAAAAGGGAATTTAATCTCACTGTTTATTTATTAAGCAGATTTTCAGTATGCGCATGTTAAAGGATTTTTGTCCTTGACACCATTTCACTCACTATTTGAGCCATAAAAGAATAAATAACACCATGCATTAAAAAATAAATGTACATGTTGCAGTTAATTTTTGGTTTCAGTTAATTTTATAATTTAAGTAGTTAGTTTTTTCTAACTAGGTGATTTTAGCTTTAACTAGTTAGTTTTTCTCTAACCAGGTGATTTTATCTTTAACTAGTTCATATTTTTCAAACTGGATTGAAATTTTCAAACCAGGTTGATATGTGTCAAAAAGGAAAGGGTGAGTCTGGGACCAATAACTTATTAGACCAACAAATATGAGCAAATTTGCAATAATTGCTTGTGTGGCATAGTGGAGATGAAGATGTACTTCAAAAGTCAGAGGTCTGAAGTTCAAATCCAGGTGAGCGCAAAATAGTAAAAAAAAGGGGGGAGGGGGGTAAGTCTAGGGATAGGTAATAGGGGTTCAATAGGGTTAGGGAGAGGGTTAGGGGAGTCAATAGGGGTAGGGATAGGGCTAAGGCTAGGGGTGTGCATGTTATTGTTTTATTTAAGAAACCCAACCTCCCCCCACCCCCCTCCCTAAAAAAAATCACCCAGTTAAAAAATAAAACTAGCTAGTTAAAAGTAAAATCACCTAGTTGGAAAAAACTAACTAGTAAAATTATAAAATTAACTGAAACCAAATATTAACTGCAACATACACGTAAAGGTGTTTTAATATTGGTACATGTATGCAAACCCTAGACTCTGAGAGGAACAGGGGAGAGGAAACAGCCTCTGAGTCAGTATAATACCTATGTTTCAGAAAATGCTAAAGGAAAATGCTGACTTTAAACACATAACTGCTACTAATGTCCTGTGGTCCAAGAACATAATGGAATCCTGGTGCATGTGCATATCTAAACACTACTGAATGTGAAGGTTAGCAAAGTCATGTGAACTACAGTACTTGTTTTCGAAATTCTGTTAAATGGATTTAACTGCATTAAACTTCTATTTCTCACATTTACACTTGATATGTTTGTTCAACATTCATGAATAGAACAAGTGAAGTTCTAGTGAGTCACATACAGTATTACTGCATTGTGTAATCAAACTTTTGGTTATGTGTACATCAAGTCATATAACACATACCTGAGCTCCAAGTCGGATCATGTATCTTATGGGGGCCTTCGACCGACATATCAACCGATACATTGGTCGATATGTTCGGTCGACACTCGACCGAGTATCGACCGATGTATCGATCGATAGTCCACTTTATGATACTCATGGGGTCGGTCGACATATCGACCGCGATACTGTCAGTGGTATATCGGTCAACTATCGGTTATATATTGGTCAAGTATCGACCGAGTATCAATCGACAGTCGGTCAACATCTTTTTAGCTTAAAGGTGCAACTTCAGTTAACTTCAGTTAACAAATATCTGAATGCTTTTAATAAAACGCATTGGTAGCATTTTGTCGCCATCCAATGCATATATCGACCGATACTATCGACTGATATATCGACCGATACCGGTCGCGTGTCGTTCGAGTGTCGACCGATGTAAAGTATCAGTGAAGCATCGGTCAAGTATTGGTCAGGTATCGGTCAAGTATCGGTGAATCGCCAAGTATATCAACCGATAGGAGTATCGGTCGATACATCGCTCGGTACTCGACCGATATATCGACCTATGCTCGATCGAATATCGACCGATACTCGGTCGAGTATCGACCGATGTATCGAGCGATGTATCGGTCGACATGTCGGTCGAGGGCCCCCATAAGATACATGATCCGAATAATCCAGATGCATTTATTACATGTTGTGCTTTAAAACAACAGCGCAGTCAATAAATTTACTGGAAGGAGCCTTGAGTTCCATTTTGTGCCTTAGTAGATGGAAGTCTACAGAATTACAACAGCGATTTGCACTGGTTAAGGCATTATTTTTGGGAAATGCGTGTGAATTTCAGTCTAAATTATAATTTTGAGAAATGCAGAGTTCAGACATAGCTTACATCAATGATGGTGACAGGACTTAGTAACCTATTAGTTTAATCAGGAGTATTGGAAGACATATTGATTACTTTTACACAAATTCCAATTTAAAATTTAAATTGTCAATCAATGACATCAAAAGAAGTGAGGATGAATTTTTCCCTTTTCATCTAAACTTCTGTAGCACAATACAAGCATGTAGCCAGTTGATTTAATGGTGAAAAGCAAACAGTGTTTCGTCTCTGAGTAGTATAACAGTAGGTTATATGTGTAAAACTTCAGGTAACTATGGTTCATGCAATCCAGTGAGGGAATGGGGTTATAAAATGCGTAAAAAAAGGTTATATGCGTAAAACTTCAGGTAACTATGGTTCATGCAATTCAGTGAGGGAATGGGGTTATAAAATGCGTAAAAAAAGGTTATATGCGTAAAACTTCAGGTAACTATGGTTCATGCAATTCAGTGAGGGAATGGGGTTATAAAATGCGTAAAAAAAGGTTATATGCGTAAAACTTCAGGTAACTATGGTTCATGCAATTCAGTGAGGGAATGGGGTTATAAAATGCGTAAAAAAAGGTTATATGCGTAAAACTTCAGGTAACTATGGTTCATGCAATTCAGTGAGGGAATGGGGTTATAAAATGCGTAAAAAAAGGTTATATGCGTAAAACTTCAGGTAACTATGGTTCATGCAATTCAGTGAGGGAATGGGGTTATAAAATGCGTAAAAAAAGGTTACATGCGTAAAACTTCAGGTAACTATGGTTCATGCAATTCAGTAGGGGAATGGGGTGCCAAGGCACTATGGGGGCTATGAGTTGTTATTCAAGCAACAATTAATGGGTTGTATACCATTTTGTATTTTCATATTCAGGGTTAGACACTTAATTTTCAGAGCACTCGCCATTCGGACGAGTGACCCTCAAAATGCACTCGCCCGAACCAGTTGTCACTCGCCCAAAAGTTTACCCC
This sequence comes from Platygyra sinensis, assembly GCA_019787425.1. NCBI lineage: Eukaryota > Metazoa > Cnidaria > Anthozoa > Scleractinia > Merulinidae > Platygyra > Platygyra sinensis. The sequence continues at coordinate 4,899 of JAHPZR010004706.1, forward strand.
CACCCCCATCCCCGCGTCTTTCCAACCATTTAAGTCATCTTTTATTTTTACTATTGAATGGCCATTGAAATTTATTTCAACACCGAAAGGCTATTAACAAGTTCCACGGTAAATAGGAAGACTGTTTCAGTTTCTCATGTTCCTTCAACTGATCACAGGCAGCTTTCAGGGCTTTTTCCTTCTTTTTCTCTTCGACTACTTTGGGACTCCAGAAATATATTTCCACAGTTTTTATTTTGTACGCGATCAGTTTACGGAAGAACACGCAATGATCAGAAAGCTGGGAAAGTACGGGAAAACAATTTGCTTGCAGCGTCATCAAGCACGTGGAGGGAGCCATTTTGTATAGCCAAATGTAACATGTCACTTGCCTTTCGGAATACAAAAATAGAAATGGTAAGTTTATGTTTAGGAATTTTCTCGCCAAAATGGAGTGTAAAAACATTTTTTATTTTGCAATTTAAATAATTTCTTGGTAACGAAAATTGCACTCGCCAAACGGGCAAGTGATCGAGAATTTGCACTCGCCCAACACTTTTGACACTCGCCTGGGCGAGCGGGCGAGTGCTAATGTCCGACACTGATATTATTAAAGTGTTAAATTTAAACCATTAAAAAATTAATATTTGCAAGCAATTAAGAATTCTTAGTGGATCTGCCACTGTTTAGAGATAGGAAAGTATCCTTTTAGAATCACATTTATCAACATTCTTTGGACATAAAGAACATAATTTGCAAGATATATTTAAAATAATGTGTTACAAAAGCTGCAGGTAAGTAAATCCAATTCACTGTTTAGAAACTGAGTGATTGAGAGATTTTATAGATCTAAGTAATAAACCAGGCAACTCTGATTATAAAGAACATATTCACTGTTTACAAATAGGACATAGGACATCTGTTGCGACTTGACATTGCAAGGTGAAGATAAACAGCTGAAGGCAATTTATTTCATTTAACAATTATACATGAAATTATACACGATTACTAGGAAAGTGAATTGATTTCCAAAAGAGTGAAGGATAGCTGCTGTAGTTACAATACATCTCTAAATACATTCCAACCACTATTAATGGTCACCCTCAGGGGAATGGATAGTGGCCGTTTAAAAGGGGTTGACTGTCTAATTGGAGCACTTTAAGTCATATGTACATGTATAAGCTTCGAGTGATTAAATTATTTTACAAGGTATTTAGTGATGATGTTCCCCGTGCATTATCTTACTTAGAGCACAAATCGTGTGCTGCTTACGACTTAAGAAGGAGTAACAGGAGTAACAGGATCACAGTACCACACTTCAATTCGTACTTCCTTAAAAACTCTATTCAGGGCCGGATGGTTCAAAGCCTAATTAAGCTAACCCAGGGTTAGCGAGAATTTTTATTTCAGTTTTGTAACTTTTTGGTGAGGTGTTCTGTTTATATTGTTTAGCCTTCAGTTTTGACCTGTAGTAATCTCAAACTACATCAAACGTTAGAGGCGAAAAACATTTTTAAATAAGAAAACGTGATGCTTCAGTTAACGTTTAACACTGGGTTACCGTAACCGGCTTTCGAACAACCCGGCCCCGGGCATCTGACAGGATGCTGTGGTGCGAATCCGCACAATTCGCCTACTTCCGCATCCTCCGCATCCTTTGGGCATTTTCCGCACAAAACTAGAAAATTGCCACATATAAGCGAGAAAGTAACTTTCTTACCATCCTCAAAAGCAAAATTGGCGAAGAGATTGATCATTTTGAAGAAGTTATTCACCCAAAAGAGTGACCAAAAACACGTACGCCTTTTTGTTCGTAAGCAATTTTAAACCTCCAGGCTTCTCCAGGCATTCCATGCATCTTTTGGTGATGGGCCTGGGTTCTAGTTTCAATGCCTGGTTACTAAGCTTCGGAGGAAAAAAACTATGCAAAAACTGCGTTGAACGAAGAAATACCTGTCCATAAATGGCAGCAAAAGGTCAAACACGTCATGAAGGAGTTAAAATAATCGGAAAGACATTAGCGTGTATTTTATACCTTTGAAAAAGCCAAGGGAACAACTTTATTAATTTTAGAATAATCATCACTTTCTTCCACATAATATTGCTGAAAATTTCCGCATAATTTTCCATTTTTTTCCGCACCCTATCAGATGGCCTGTGACTATTAGCCGCAGAGGTGCCATCTTGTGGATCGCTTTCTGCACGTATTACACCAGCTGCCAATAAAACGGGCTTTTAATCGTAAAGTGAAGGACAGGCATATCAAGGACCTAGTTTTAGTGCCCAATCAGTTCAGTCGATTCCCAGATTTTCTCAGGATTTTAAGTGCTTTTAGACTTAGTCGGACTTTATGATTCTCACTGTTCCATTTAAAATTGAGTCTGTATTTTACCTAATTTATATTTATAAAAGAACTTTTAAAGACCTGTTTTTGTTTGTTTTGGCACGAACGAAGGATTATCTTTCATTATTGGAATTGATTCCTTTCCCCGACCGAGACTCATCAATAGTCCAAAGGTCGAGGTGTATGATGAGCACATGATCCAGACCACCGGCGGAGTAGGAAGTAGCTATATATCACAGGAAAAAATAACGGATTCCCATTTGGGGTTATTTTAGGGTATTTAAAGAATACCCACAAAAATCCCAAATTTGGAAGAGTGAGACAAGTCCCAATCAGGGAACTTGGTTGAGAATTTCCTGGTTGGGACTTGTCTCACTTCCAAATTTGGGATTTTTGTGGGCATTCTTTAAATACCCTAAAATAACCCAAAATGGGAAATTCCCATTTTGGGTTATTATAGGGTATTTAGGCCAAGTAGGAAGGCGAAAGGTACAAGGGAACAAGATGTTTACCTCCAAAGCAGTCGTTCTTTTCCTGACTTTCCTGTTTCCAGTGATCACATCTGTTTCAGGTAATCTTTCGTTTATGCATTCTTTACATGTATATGGGAGCCGAGTGAAAGTTGTTCCATGTAGTTCAATGTGCCAGAGTTATTTGATGCCTTGCTAGACACATTCCATGTATGCAATTTGCTTTTCGGCTAGGTAAAAAATATCTTGAGAAGATTTGCATTTTTTTTCTCTATTAACTCCAGAGTCTATTTCGTTGTCGATTTCTTAATTTCTCTCGACCTATAAACGACATCAGCTCAAGTTTACACACGCTTTCAGTGTTACGTGCATAGGCGACATCTTGGTTTATCTTTCGACATGCCATTTTCGACATGCTAACCTGGCCGAAATCAAAATGTTAGCACAACGGACTCTTTTACGATCGAACTCGACTTTTAGTCATAAAATATGGATTTATTTGTTGTCAAACTAAGGTAGGAGTATCAAGAAGTCATTCTGTGAGAGATAAATCGACTTTTTTGAATGTTTATATCGTTCGAATACTTACGCGTTAACCGCCTAATTCTACCGGAAGTCACCATTGAGCGGCTGATCGACTACACACAAATCGTTTAATTATCCTGTGAATCTGGAAACTTGCAATGTTCACAAACTTCTTCAGCCATGTCAGGTCAGTAATTATCGTTTATTTGTCATTTCTTCCGCTAATAATATGAAAAATTGCCTGTTTCACAGTTTAACAGCCGTTACATAGCATGTCGAAAGATGGTATGTCGAAAGATGAACCATGATGTTGCCTATGCACGTAACACTGAAAGCGGGTGTAATAGCTAGAGTCAGACTTTGTGATGATCTTGCTCAGTGTCGAGTTTTCACCATTTAACCTTTTATGTTTTAACTGCTTTCTTAAAACATTTGGTGAATGCCAGTTAGTAGATCGCCGTTTTGCTGGTGTTTTACGAATTGTAGAGCATAGCTTCTTGAGAACATCTACCTATAGGTCCTATAAGCTATATTTAGAGTTTTCTATTTATAGATGATGATAGGCCTCCAGTCTGAGACAGCTGTGTTTAGGATGCTTGTACTGTGTAAGATTCTAAAACTAGAGGTTACAAATTGTCAGTGAAGTGCAGCAAGCAGATACTCGGGATATTACTACGTCATTTTGCAATAATCCGTTATAGAAACAACAAGAAAGAATTCAATTCTTATGTCAAGGCTGTAATTTCGATCATTGTAATGTCTAAACTAGTAGTACTCACAGGTTAGAAAGTGCGGGCCTGAATGCACTTGAAGAACTTTTGTTTAGATGTTGGCAATAGAGAAGCTGGTAATGCGTGCCTTGTTTTGAAAGCGTGACAGAAAATTGGCGTTACTTTCGATTCTCACTAGTTAGCTAATTAAATATTCGATCAAGGGAGGAAGAAGGCGCCGGTCGCGGAGGAATGTTTATTTGCTCAAGATTGAGGCAAAATCTTTCAGAGATGCAAGACAGGACATTGTAAGGATACAGAGAGTAATTTGGGACCATTTGCTGGCTTTTAAGGGTGAAATTATCCAGAAGCAAGCTTTATTTTCGCTTCCGTGCCGAACACCGAATAATTCACGCGTTGTCTTAATAAGTTATATGCTATCTTTTCTCTTTTTTCTTTCATGTTCTTTCGTCTTTTTCTACCCCGCCGACGTCATTTTTTCGTCTAAATCACGTAAGGAAAGCTTGGAATTAATGTTCCCAGTCAAGGTTTAGCTCTGAGGCAATAATTCGGTGATTTTTTTACCGAAACGTCAGAAACGTCGGCTTGTGTTGTTGTGGGTGACCGTCGCTACTTCGTTGAGCCAAGTAATGACGCGATCGAGGTGAAAAAAATTGTAATTATTACATTCTGGTTTTCTTCCATTTCGCTGAAATCTTAACATGATATGGCTGGATTGTTAAGAAATAGATAGTACTTTTGCCGATGTGTGATAGCTGTTAACCCTAAGTGTTATCCCTTCGAAGTCAGGGTTTGTGAAGAGATTTTTGTTCGACCCGTTCTGCGTAATCAGAGATTTTATAAAAGGTCATTTCGTTGACGATTCAAACGAATATAAATTTATATGTTTCAAGCTCAAGTTCTAGTGAACAAAACACATTTTCCACAAGCGCTTGGTTTTAATTTTTTCCGGCGAAAGTTTGAGCCGGAGTAACAGAGGCTTGGCTGGATCAACGTACTTTGATCTTCCATGTGCATGTGACAGAGGTCTGCATCCGGTATCCCATGTGACAA
>JAHPZR010004706.1:15000-25051 GCA_019787425.1 Platygyra sinensis
AACTTTCCACAAGTAACACTTGGTGGAATGGTCCAAGTTTTCTGCTTTATCCCGTCAACCAGTGGCCAGAAATGTTTCAACCAGCACAAGCCGAGGAAGAAGAAATTCAGCGAGAAGCAATCAAAACTGAAAAGGTCATTACGCATTCAATAGTTAATACTGGAACCAGCGAATCACTCGACCGTGGAATTGACAAGATAGTGGATATTGAGCATTACAGCAACATCACAACATTGTTTCGAGTGACAGCGTATGTGATCCGATTCGTTAACACCCTCAAGAAAAGGATGCGCAGTGAGAGCCAAGGAAATTTAAGCAACGAATTAACAGCAGACGAATTAAGGAACTCTGAAACCCTATGGATTAAATCTGTACGAGCGAATGCGTTCGTCGACGAACTTGCCTTTCTTAATCGGAAAAACTCAAAGTCTACGCCACTTATTAGAGTAGCTCAATTTGGATTATTTCTCAGCGAAGACCAAACAATCAGATGCAAAGGACGACTCTCTAACGCTCCACTGCCTACCTTTAGCAAGTCTCCAATTCTGTTGCCCGCTAAGCACGCCTTCGTAAAGCTTCTAATCAAACAAACACACGATCAGGTCAAGCACTCAGGAATCAACGCTACATTGACAGCTTTGAGGGAGCGATACTGGGTTTTGCGTGGACGCGAGACAGTAAAGGGAGTCGTTCGTCATTGTGTAGTTTGCCGCCGGTACGAAGCATCGCCATGCAAGCCCTCACAATTTGCCGATTTGCCGAGTAATCGAGTCTCCGACGATCCCCCCTTTACGCACATCGGGCTGGATTTCGCCGGACCATTGTACGTCAAAGGAGCTAGTAGAAATTCACAAGATAGTGACTCTGACTCCAATAAGGTTTATGTGTGTCTATTTACATGCGCGTCAACTCGGGCCGTTCATCTGGAATTGACTAGAGGACTGAATGTACAAGATTTCCTATTGGCTTTCCGCAGATTCGCCAGTAGGAGAGGATTACCGGCAACGATACAATCTGACAATGCGAAAACGTTTCAGTCTTCCAGCAAGGAAATTCGAAAGATCGCTCGATCACCAGAAGTATGGAGGTACTTGACTGACAACCGGATTACTTGGAATTTCATTGTGGAAAAAGCGCCGTGGTGGGGAGGCTATTGGGAGAGACTTGTACGAAGCATCAAGTCACCAATCAAGAAAGTTATTGGACGGTCTACTGTGAGTTACGACGAAATGTGCACCTTGTTAACCGAAGTAGAAGCAGTGATCAACGCCAGACCACTTACTTATGTTTATGACGACGAAGAGTCAGTTTCTTATCCTTTAACCCCGTCCGACTTAATTTATGGCCGACGAATCACAATGAATCCCAACAGTCAGCATTACGAGACCATGAGCACGTACAACTCTTTGACGAAAAGATTAAAGCATCATCGACATTTGCTAAGTCAGTTTACGCGTCGGTGGAGGAACGAATACCTGACCAGCTTGCACGAACAAGTTACGAAAGGATCAAGTGAACGTAATGTCAATGCGAAATGCAAGGTCGGTGATGTCGTGATTCTCAAGAACGATTCTGTTGCGCGAGCGTTTTGGAAATTGGCTAAGGTAGAAGAACTGCTAACTGGACGTGACGGAAATGTGCGAGCAGCAATAGTTACCGTACCGCGTGGAGCGAGTTCTAATTCCAATCAACGTTTAAGACGACCGATTCAGCACCTTATTCCAACAGAAGTACAACCATAGTGGAGAGCTTGAACTATTTCGAGGATCTTGTAAATAATTTGAAAATTGAACACTTAACTTTACAAGTCAGATCATTTATCGGTTTAATATGTCATTACGTGTAGTTGATTGACATCGAGGTGAACAACTAGGGGGAGTGTCAGATTCTTCGCACACGTTACACGTGGACCCACGTGAACTGTCACGTTTTTTGGCGACTCGTTATGTAATGTTTTGTTTGTACAGTGGACCTTTGATCTAGTCGATTGACATTTGAAACTAATTACTGTATACAAGTGATCTGTGCATTTTTTTCGACTCCAGGAACATTCTTCGACATCGACATCTAGGTTAGGTTGTACTGTAAATAGGCACAAACAAATTAAATCAAATTTTAATTACAGTATACGACTCGAAGTTCTTTACAAAAATTGAAGAAGCCTCCTTTACTTCTATCAAAAAGTTTAAGTCAAGAAGTATCTTTTCAAGTCAACATGAAGTATTTAATTTGAATTTAGGTATTTTTTTGTCGTGGTTTATCGGCCTATTGCATTTTAAATCTATTTGAAATGTGTCTCAACTAAACTTTGGCGAAGAGACTACGCCTCAGTCATCGCGTGTTTTGGAAAGCAGCACGTTATTTGACAGGCAAAAATTTCCTTACATTTTTACCTCAAGAAAATTTTTTCGTAGTCCCAAAACCCAAATCAGAAAAAACATATGTTTATGCAAGAATCTGGATACGATTCTACTCTAATAAGCAAAGATAAAAACCATAAAAAGTTATCCGTTTCTCCATTTTTACCCGGAGCGAAGTCACGGGTAGACCACTGATTACCTCGGGAAAACGTGTAGCTTTTACGGGAAGGACGCGAGCACGTCATCTTGAAAATTTCCGCATAATTTTCCATTTTTTTCCGCACCCTATCAGATGGCCTGTGACTATTAGCCGCAGAGGTGCCATCTTGTGGATCGCTTTCTGCACGTATTACACCAGCTGCCAATTTAACGCGCTTTTAATCGTAAAGTGAAGGACAGGCATATCAAGGACCTAGATTTTAGTGCCCAATCAGTTCAGTCGATTCCCAGATTTTCTCAGGATTTTAAGTGCTTTTAGACTTAGTCGGATTTTATGATTCTCACTGTTCCATTTAAAATTGAGTCTGTATTTTACCTAATTTATATTTATAAAAGAACTTTTAAAGACCTGTTTTTGTTTGTTTTGGCACGAACGAAGGATTATCTTTCATTATTGGAATTGATTCCTTTCCCCGACCGAGACTCATCAATAGTCCAAAGGTCGAGGTGTATGATGAGCACATGATCCAGACCACCGGCGGAGTAGGAAGTAGCTATATCACAGGAAAAAATAACGGATTCCCATTTTTGGATATTTTAGGGTATTTAAAGAATACCCACAAAAATCCCAAATTTGGAAGAGTGAGACAAGTCCCAATCAGGGAACTTGGTTGAGAATTTCCTGGTTGGGACTTGTCTCACTCTTCCAAATTTGGGATTTTTGTGGGTATTCTTTAAATACCCTAAAATAACCCAAAATGGGAAATTCCTATTTTGGGTTATCATAGGGTATTTAGGCCAAGTAGGAAGGCGAAAGGTACAAAGGAACAAGATGTTTACCTCCAAAGCAGTCGTTCTTTTCCTGACTTTCCTGTTTCCAGTGATCACATCTGTTTCAGGTAATCTTTCGTTTATGCATTCTTTACATGGATATGGGAGCCGAGTGAAAGTTGTTCCATGTAGTTCAATGTGCCAGAGTTATTTGATGCCTTGCTAGACACATTCCATGTATGCAATTTGCTTTTCGGCTAGGTAAAAAATCTCTTGAGAAGATTTGCATTTTTTTTCTCTATTAACTCCAGAGTCTATTTCGTTGTCGATTTCTTAATTTCTCTCGACCTATAAACGACATCAGCTCAAGTTTACACCCGCTTTCGTTGTTACGTGCATAGGCGACATCTTGGTTTATCTTTCGACATGCCATTTCGACATGCTAACCTGGCCGAAATCAAAATGTTAGCACAACGGACTCTTTTACGATCGAACTCGACTTTTAGTCATAAAATATGGATTTATTTGTCATCAAACTAAGGTAGGAGTATCAAGAAGACATGCTGTGAGAGATAAATCGACTGTTTTGAATGTTTATATCGTTCGAATGCTTACGCGTTAACGGCCTAAGGCCCGGTTTATACGTCGCATTTCTGCCGTGTCGAATGCAATTGAGACAATAGATAATGAGATGATTTGCTTCATTATCTTTTGTTTGAATTGCATTCGACACGGCAGAAATGCGACGTATGAACCGGGCCTAATTCTACCGGAAGTCACCATTGAGCGGCTGATCGACTACACACAAATCGTTTAATTATCCTACGAATCTGGAAACTTGCAATGTTCACAAACTTCTTCAGCCATGTCAGGCCAGTAATTATCGTTTATTTGTCATTTCTTCCGCTAATAATATGTTTCACAGTTTAACAGCCGTCACATAGCATGTCGAAAGCCCGGGGGGGGGGGGGGTACTCCCATATATGGGCCATGTAGGTACGTGCCGCGGAATAGGGTATGGTTTTTGAGGCTCTCGGTCGTTAAATAGGGTATCTTTATTGACCCTTTTGTAACTGTGTTCTTGCTGTGGTCCTTAGATGGGGTAGCTAAATTGTCTTATCTAATACTGGAGTGCGAAAACGCCCGCTATACGAATGTTTTTTGATGTATCGTTTTAAGTATTAACAAAATTCTTTTGCATTTTGAAATATCCCGGTTAATTTTTCAGTCAGCTCGCAAAGGAATGCTACATGGGTAAAACACGAGGATGAGATTTTATTTGTTGCACGAGGAGGAGAGGATCTTGCCAAAGTATATTTTAGGGCTGGTATCTGTCATCACAGTGATTTCTTCATATCTTGAATTCAAAGGTTCTTCAGCAGTACCAGATTAATAAACTGTTTGGTACAAAAGTTGATTTGTCGGACACAAATCAGCAACGGGGTCGACAGACTCGACCCAAACACCACACGTACAAAGATCATGTTTATTTGGATCGCTTGTTTTTACTGAGTAATCTTACGTGGCGTAGAGCCCATGTGACGGCTGGGTTGACTGGCAGGGATCCAAATGTAAAAGTAAATGTTCTTTGATGACAAAAAGCTTGACTCTAATTTCATATTTGGCGACCGTAACGCGATACTTCTGTTTACATCTCAGAAATCTCAACTTCTGTTCTGCTTTCGAGATACGTTTGCTCGTAGAGTCCTCGTATATCAAGACAAATGATTTGTTTCAGTATCAAACTAGAACAACAGAGTGGTTTGATATTTTTCCAGAATGCACATCGTGAGAGTATTGTGTAAAGAGTATCATGTGATAGAATGAGTTCACGAATGTTGATTCTTTTGATCATATTTATGATAAGATGCCTAAGTTACTTGAACAGTGTGAGTGATATAGTTTACAAAGAATATAAAATATCAGTTCATACAGTAAATAATAGTTTCCTTTAACGCAGTGGAATTTTTATAAGAGTTTTATACCCTTGACGGATAAAATAGAAGCGGGGGCAGACTTAGTGTGAACTATTACTAGTGTCTAGCTAGTAGATCGCCGTGTTTTACGAATTGCAGAGCATAGCTTCTTAAGAACATCTACCTATAGGCTACAAGTTTAGAGTTTTCTATTTATAGATGATGATAGGCACGATAGGCCTCCAGTCTGAGACGGCCGTGTTTAGGATGCTTGTACTGTGTAAGATTCTAAAATAGAGCAAAGATATCAGTGACGTCACCTATTGTTATTAATATGCCAACCAGAGAACTATTGGCTGGTGAAACAAAGAGTTCTTTTGTTTAACGTTTTCAACATTTAAATAACAAAAGCAATGTTTGTAAACAAATATCTTCGCTAGAGGTTACAAATTGTAAGTAAAGTGCTGCAAGCAGATACATGTACTCGGGATATTACTTCGTCATTTTGTAATAATCCGTTATAGAAACAACAAGAAAGAATTCAATTCTTATGTCAAGGCTGTAATTTCGATCATTATAATGTCTAAACTAGTAGTAACCACAGGTTAGAAAGTGCGGGCCTGAATGCACTTGAAGAGCTTTTGTTTAGATGTTGGCAATAGAGAAGATGGTAATGCGTGCCTTGTTTGGAAAGCGTGACAGAAGATTGGCGTTACTTTCGATTCTCACTAGTTAGCTAATTAAAATTCGATCAAGGGAGGAAGAAGGCGCCGGTCGCGGAGGAATGTTTATTTACTCAAGATTGAGGCAAAATCTTTCAGAGATGCAAGACAGGACATTGTAAGGATACAGAGAGTAATTTGGGACCATTTGCTGGCTTTTAAGGGTGAAATTATCCAGAAGCAAGCTTTATTTTCGCTTCCGTGCCGAACACCGAATAATTCACGCGTTGTCTTAATAAGTTATATGCTATCTTTTCTCTTTTTTCTTTCATGTTCTTTCGTCCTTTTCTACCCCGGCGAGGTCATTTTTTGGTCTAAATCACGTAAGGAAAGCTTGGAATTAATGTTCCCAGTCAAGGTTTAGCTCTGAGGCAATAATTCGGTGATTTTTTTTAACCGAAACGTCTGAAACGTCGACTTGTGCTGTTGTGGGCGACCGTGACTACTTCGTTGAGCCAAGTAATGACGCGATCGAGGTGAAAAAAAATTATAATTATTACATTTTGGTTTTCTTCCATTTCGCTGAAATCTTAACATGATATGGCTGGATTGTTAAGAAATAGATAGTACTTTTGCCGATGTGTGATAGCAGTTAACTCTAAGGTGTTATCCCTTCGAAGTCAGGGTTTGTGAAGAGATTTTTGTTCGACCTGTTCTGCGTAATCAGAGATTTTATAAAAGGTCATTTCGTTGACGATTCAAACGAATATAAATTTATATGTTTCAAGCTCAAGTTCTAGTGAACGAAACACATTTTCCACAAGCGCTTGGTTTTAAATTTTTTCAGCGAAAGTTTGAGCCGGAGTAACAGAAGCTTGGCTTGATCAACGTATTTTGAACTTCCATGTGCATGTGACAGGGGTCTGCATCCGGTATCCCATGTGACAAACTGTTGTGATTTACACATTTTTCGCATTCTGATCGTTCTTAGTGGTAGAACAAAATTTCAACTTCCGGTTTCAGTGTTCCTGTTATAAACGTGGCGCGCACGCGTAATACGCAATCCGCTGGTCACTGTCAAGATTAGGGTTGCGCGCCTCTCTTGGGCCCGCAATAAGCAGGTTACACTTTTGCCTAAAATAGAGACGCATTGGGAGATGAACGTTAAGTGACGACCCTAAAAACGGCTGGGAAGGCAGGACTACCAATGAACTCTTACTAACAAACATATGGCTTGACAAGAACGTGACTAATTTCTAAAAATTCTTTCATTTCCCGTAAATTCCGGAAATTATTAACTGGGCTGGGCAGGGAGCTGGCCCGGCCCAGTTCATAAAATAGGTAGATTTTGTTTCCGGAAGGGGGTAGGGGAAGGTATTTCTGGGAATTCGTGGTGGGGTGTGCCGTTTCTGGTTCTCCGATTTCTGACCCTTTTTGAGACCAATAATTCTAATGCTAATGTAAGGGAGTACCTCCCGGGTATTTTGGTTGTCGAAAAATGAATTCTAATCCGGGTATTTAACCCGGAGGGCGATGTGTAATCTCTTTGTAGAGGGTCGTACAGGGGTATTTTCGTTATACGTGATTACCCGGTTTTTATTTTTCGTGAATCGTGAATTGAAATGAATTATTCTTTGTGTTCCATGACCAAAATTAATGGTTGTCCGTGCCATAACCTACCTCAAACCACCTGACTTCACAAATCGATAAATATTAGCGCCAATATGTGGCTACGGCAAAGAAACCTTTCTTCACCACTGACATATTTCCATCGGTCGCTGTACGTGCATATAAAGTTACATGCGACAACTTCGCAAATGCAGCTACGTCGTTACCACAGCATTTCTTGATCATAATAAAGTCCAGATTGGCAGAAATCAGATCTTAAACCGCTGCGGCTTGTAAAAAGTGAATGAAGTCCTCCATTACAATAGCTGCCAGTTCCGTCTGTAAGCACAAATTTTTTTACGGATGACTCAACAAAATACAGCTGCGTACAGTTAGCCTGCGTTACAGACGAAACTAAACCCCAGTATAGTCCGTCTGCGAATCAGCGAACGTTAGCTTGTTCCACCCCCGCGTGTTACCAAGGTTTTTTATAATAGGTTCTAATTGGCTCTTGCATATGGCTGTTCTGTCGTGCCCTCTTATTGGACGAGTGGATCTCGTGGAACCATGGTTACGCGGTTCCACGAGATCCACTCGTCCAATCACGGGGCACGACAGAACAGCCATATGCAAGAGCCAATTAGAACCTATTATAAAAAACCTTGGTAACACGCGGGGGGTGGAACAAGCTAACGGTCGCTGATTCGCAGACGGACTATACCGGGGTTTAGTTTCGTCTGCAACGCAGGCTACGTACAGTCTGATGTTAAATTAATTTCTACAGTGTAGTAAACAAACCACGAACGTGTTCTTTCATTGTACGTTCGCATGAATATGTATCGACTTTTCCTGTAAAACAGCTTTCATAAGCTATCATGCAATGAGAGCAAAAATTCGTTTTGAGGTGCTGTTGTTTGTTGTTTGACTGAACTGAGTTTTGAGAAAGTTCAGCGCTATTAAATCGTGAGTCATGATTGGCTTATGATGACTTTAGAGAGAAGGCATGACTTTATCACGGTACTAAAAGCATATTTTTTTACCTAAAAGACACCATTCTACTAAACGTTATTTTATAAAAGCAATAGACCACACTTTCTATGGGTTCACCGGCGTGAAAATCCACTTGGGATGTTGGGAGAACACTCGAAAAGCTTGTAAATCAGTTACTCGCCTTCGGCTCGTGATTTACAAGCTTTTCTCGTGGTCTCCCAACATCCCGCGTGGGTTATCACGAAATAAATTGAGAAAGAGTCTTTTTATTAAAATCAACGACCGAAAAATACATTATTTACAGATTACAAAATATCCATGATGAAGTGTGTTTTCTTTTTGACAATACTGATTCACATATCATCAGGCTACCTGCTAATTTCGTCTTTCAAGCATTTCAAAGACGAAAGAAACATAATTAATTATACCATTCCATTATATCTTCATTTCCTTAAATTTAGCTGTTTATTACTTCGCGGAGCGCGAAGTAAGGGATTCGAGAAGCTCAGAAATGTATCAAAGTTGGTTTTTTGGCAAGATTTGGCACGCAAAGTCTGTAGGTTTTCGTTTTTATTCGGGTATTTGACGAAGTGAAAGCCGAATTAGTTCGAGATATCTCGAGATCACTTCGATTTCTTTGATTTATTCTTTAACTTCATCGAGGAAGAAAGAATTATTATTTTGGCTTGCCCGGGGCTTGAACTGACTCACCTGAGCGACCCTTAAGATCAGAGGAGGACTCTAATAGTTGAGGGATTAGCCGACTGCGCCACTACGACCCAAGGCGACTTACCGTGAAAAAAACCTATGAAATTATGCTCGAGTATCGGGACAAGATTGGGCGCGGGTTCGTGACTTTTCGGCTTGTTTCGGCTATTTCGCGAAATGAGACCCGAATTACTTCGAGATGTCTTGAGATCACTAAGAGCTGCTAAGAGTTTGGTCTTTATTTTACTTGAGGAATAAAAGGAGGTAAATCACTTGGCCGCGCAGAGACACGAAATTTCTCTGCTAATGTTGAAAAACATTTCACGAATGAGCGCTCCTTTCGAACTGTCTTATGATGAATTTAATGTTACAAAATGCTAGCTGAATGAAGAAGTTTTGTCTTTCTTGAGTGTTACGTAGTAAAGTTGCTGTCATTTGTTGCGTGACCTCCACGTTTTTGAATTATTTATGAATAATTAATTAGGGCAATTTTACATTTGAGCACAAGTCAGCGGATTTGCATCATTCAGTTACTGCCGGAAATCATAAAATATGTTGAAAGGTCACTACTATTCGCCTGTTTAGTATTTTCTATAACCTTATGTGAAACGTTATTCAAGTTCCAAGCGAGTTGTTTTGACGAACTAAGTTTTTGCCCCAAGAGCCTGAGTGCTGTGTTTAGTCAAGTGTGACGAAGGTCGATTTTCAAGTTCTGTGTTTACAAGTTGCATAGGCCGTAGGGTTTCTGAAGTTCAAGTGAGAGTTTGTTATAATTGGCAGAGGCTGTTTAGTTTTACCTAAGTTCGAGTTAAGTTTGTGTTGGCGGATGCTGTGTTTTAAAGCCCTGCAAAGACTATGTTCCTTTGGTATTAAACTT
>JAHPZR010004707.1:0-5000 GCA_019787425.1 Platygyra sinensis
AGTATCAGTTGCGAGAATACTGCAAGTCTGGCCGCGGGGAAATGACCATTCTTCTGTGTGGAAAAACAGGAGTGGGAAAATCTCATTTGACGAATGCCCTAATTGGTGAAGAACTTGCCAAGGAGGGTAAAGACCTAGACCCAGAAACCGATCAGGTAAGTAACTTCGCCAACACCTAATTTCTTCGTTATTAAAACAGTAAATCGACTGGTGAGGGTAAAAAGGAAAATTCTTTGATTCAGTTGTATTTTCTGGGTTAACGTAATATTAACAATTTTCCTCAATGTGATTGGTGCATAAAATACTTTATTTTGCTCTAGTCATAACAATTGCAATTTCCTCAAAAGTGATTGGTGCATAAACTGCTGTATTTTGTTTTAATTAATCTGCAAAGTTGAAATCGGACAGTTGGCTGCAATCGGACAGTCACATGAGCCAATTATCTTAAGTCTTCTCCATTAAGTCCACTGATCACAAAATTGAATTACAATCACTATGAAAATCAATTCAAGAGTCCGAGTTTTTAAAATTGTGCAAGTTTAGTCTCCGGTGACTGTTTTGAAAGAAACGTAACGTCCATTTTACTTGCTGTTCTCCATATTTTTAATTATGATTTTTACGAAAACTGCTGAAATTCTCGCGTGCTCATTGGCTAATTTTTATTGTCAATAAGCGGACAGACACATGAATTTGTTATTATGCGATGCGTGAACGAACGAGAGCGGACATTTTGACAGTTTGTTATCGTAAAAAACAAATTGAGGTCAGTTTTTAATGCGTCTGTCCTGTTATTGACAACGAATTTCGTCATAACATTGTCAAAGTAGTCTGCAGATCCACTCGGCTATCGCCTCGTGGATCCACAGCTACTTTGACAATGTTATGACGAAATTCATGATCAATAACAGGACAGACGCATGAAAACAGACGTCAATATGTTAAATTGAAAAATGACTATTAAAAGCTTTTTTTTCACATGAAACTTTTACTTTTGTGGGAGATTTGTAATAGTTATTATTAATTGCTAACAGGACATTACGCTGATTTAGCAAATGAACGGAAAGGTCATTTGTCTACGAAGCGAGCAGAACACCAAATATAGTCAAATTAGAACAGAATCCAGGCTATTCCGCGCCCCCTCCAGTCTTCATATGACGCCCCCCGTCTTGTTGCTAAATCATCCTATCGTGTAGTCCATTTCGGTCTGTAATCATATTCGTGATTAACAAATCGGACTTCCGCCTTGCGGTAGTTGGATTTTGTTAATCGCTCGTATGCTCACAGAGTCCTTTGCACGATCCGGTCACATGATACGGAATAAATTATGCTGGGACGCGAGTTACACCGTGGGACTTTCACAACAAAGGAACGTCGGTCTGGACTTCTACGCGGTCCTTTGTTTTAGGAGTCCCACTGCGTTATTTGCGTCCCCGCTTAATTTATTTCGTATCATGTGACCAGATCGTGCAAAGGGCCTATTAGACTCCACTCTGTCCTATTACCATAAGGTATCACTAAATTGTCATACAAAGAAATGGAGGAACGCTTCAGATGGGGAATTCGATTTTTGGATTTGGGCTGTGAGGTGCAAAAATCCGAGGAATGATGTAGAGTTGGATGGGGATTGAATGCTCGTCATTGGACACTGATATATTCAAACTGATAACATAACGTGGTGCTTGAAAACCTTTGCAGTTCTGCCATAGTAACGAGAGCAATGTTGGGTAAAAGTGCTATATAGGGGTTAAAATGTGAAGACAGAGTTTCCTGTATGGAATCAGGAATGTTGCATTCAATCCATGGTGTAGTGATCACCTCCAAACGTCCAAAGGATGGTCCTCAACAGTATCTCAAGGATTTAAATTTGAATCGGTTTTGTTCTAAAGTCAACAAGTACCTGTTCCCTGCAACGCTTTCTAAGCCCTGGTAAGCATTACGTGAGCCAGGAATTTGACATACGAGTTCCTTAAAACGCGAGAATCAATCATTATGCAGCCTCTTGCAGCACTGTTCAACCTGTCCAAATAGTGTGGACAAAGCAGCTCCAACATTTTCTCTAATAAGGTTAGAAATAAATAACGGGACTGTTAAAGTCGGGATACTGGACAGGGTGAAAGGTACTTATTGCTTAGCAGCTATTGAATGGGGGGGGGGGGGGGGGACTAAGTAAAAATGATGGTTACCTATTCTTAAAGGGCCCTAGTCAGCCTCCGCCATTTTCGATGACATCGAAAATATTGATTTTGCATGGTGAAGCGAATTCTTATTGTTTTACTGTAAGCTGTGTTCCTGAAGGTATGTTTAATTATCTTGAGTAGTTTTACAGTGATTTTTCTTCGTTTCGACAGGCTCCGAATATAATATAAAAGCCAAATTCTAGCACGTAAACAAAAACAAAGGTGTGGCTGACTAAGGCCCTTTAAATAATGGTCTTTTCGATAAGGCTATTTTTAGTGAAGAGTGGCCCGCTTTTTCATTGGGTGCCTAGAAGCTTTTGTAAAATTGACACCGTATGGTTGAATTCAAATGCACAATTATGTGACACCAGTAATCTACTTCTTTTTGAAGGTGACCCCCTACAAGTTCTTAATTAACAAAGTAGAGATAACGGTGTTCGACACACCAGGATTAGCAGATGGAACTGGCAACGAACAAGACTATCTGGAAAAAATCAAGAAAAAGGTAACTACTTTCGATGTGTTCATTTTCTGTACAGAAATGAATACTCGACGTTTTCGCAACGACGACATCAAAACAGTGCAGAAGCTGACAGAAGCTTTCGGTTCGAAGCTGTGGGAACACGCAGTTGTGGCATTAACGTTTGCCAACGAAGTACAACCACCACCCAGCCACAAGGATGCGAATCCACAAGAGTTCTTTGATGAACGCGTGCGAGTTTTCAAAAAAAAGATTCAAGATGTCGTGTTGAACGTCGGAGTACCAGGAGAAGCAGTCATTAATGTGCCATTTGTGGCTACCGGAGACATAAGCGAGCCGCGGTTGCCAGGGATCGACAACTGGTTGACTGCTTTTTGGATTGCAACGTTCAAGCGCTTGAACCGAAGTGCGCGACCCACATTTTTTCTTGCAAGCATTGCTCGGTTTACTTGCGATTCACCCTCCGAGCAAGAGATACCAAGAAGAGGTCGTGCCTTTAGAAGAAGCTTACCACCAAGGCAGATACCCGGAGAAAATCAATTGCAAAACCAAAGGCAACGACGAAGCTTTCACGGTTTCGAGCTTGTCTATCATGATAAATGCAGTGTCATCAACGCCGACAATGATGATGTGCCCCGTTCATTTACTAGAAGCCATTCTATGGTGGAGAAAAAAACACCTCCAAAGCCAAAGCCCAAGCCAATCAGGCCAAAGAACGGTAAAAGTGCAACAAACGATGCCCCCGCCATCGCTGTAGACGAAGCATGGGCTAAAGAGATAATGACGGAGATTGCTAAAGAAGCTGGTAAGATAGTATGTGAACTGATTCATCCTGGAGCTGGCCGCATTTTTTCGCTTGTATTCAGCTGGGCTATAAAGTTAGTCCGACGAATGCTACAGAACAATGTGCTGAGGGAAACCGAAAGTGGCTCTGTGGAGGATGAGCTAGAACAAGACAACGAAGATGGCGCACTTAATGCTGAGAAAGAACGTTAAACAAAGTTATAGTTTTTGTAACTAAAAACAATTAGAAGCTTGTGAATTTGACTTTCAGACGCTAACGGTTATATATCTAATTTAGAAAGGCAATTTAATAAAAAATATAAAACGAAGTAAATGTTCCTTTTCAAATTTCATGAATCTTGCACAGGGTGCAGAACTTTCCGCTTAAGGACATCGTTTCATTTTATAATCATTATTATACACTCTAAAAGAACGTTTGTATTAAGTTTACCTTGTTTTATATTGTAAAGGATAGTAAGTTGCTTAAAATTTTATACTAAGTAGTTTGGCTAACTCAGCCAACTGACAAAAGCCTTCTGTTTCGTAATAAAGTTTAGCTCCTCAGTTCATTTTAGCGTTCACTTTATCATATTGTAACGCGCACGGACGACAATAACTTCCATCCCAAGACTTCAAAAGCCAACGGTTTAAGAGGGTAAACTACAGGTGAATGTAGCACAACCGGTACCAAGCCCTATGCTTGCTTATTTTCAGTTCTTCCTTAGCGCGCGCGCGTGATGTAAGACGTGGTGAGACCTTACAACAGGAGTTTTGTGCGCAGCAGAGATGCCCAGCTCGGCCTCAAGAGTCCTCATGGACCCGATGAGGATGAATTAGTGAGTGAGAAATGATGGAGAGAAACCGTGAAAGGGCGTCAACGGTCTGAAGTTACTTTAAATGTTTTATCTTTATCGACAGTGTTAAAAAATTAAAGCGTTACTATGGTAGATATCGATAATTAAAACATGTTGAACTTTCGAGAGTTAACTGTTCATCCAGAAATGTAGTACTATGTTCTTCTTTAGAAATGTTTTACTTCTAGTTGCAAGTTTCTTTTATGTGGCATATTTCCTTTTCATTGACAGAGAGTCGAGTTATGATACAAAGAGTGCTTAAAGGGACACAGTCAGCTGGGGTATGTGCGCATTAGATACCATTTCATAGCTAATTTGCATATGACGGAGACGCGATCCATACTGTGTTGAACCAAATATGATAAAAATAATATCATAGGATGAGCAAAAGCACACTCCAAAAAAGGTTTTTCAGTAAACGATTCAATGTCAAGCAAAACACTGCGAAGATTGAAGCGGATTTCTAGATGTACTTTGATTTCAGGTTGGGTTGAACTTGTTTCAAAGTGAGAAAACTAGTGTCCAGGTTAGCGCGGTTCCAAAGGTGACTGTGTCACTTTAATAAATGCGTTACGGAGTTTGTCAGTTTGCTTTACCGTTGAGGGTTGTGCCTAAAGAAATCATCCCGAGGGGAGTATCATTGGGAAAACGTTGTTTTCATTCCACTGGATTAAGAACATCGCGTGAATTAATAAAAAACAATGA
>JAHPZR010004707.1:20000-35000 GCA_019787425.1 Platygyra sinensis
GGCTATAAAACTACAATAGTTACTTAATATATGAAGCAAGTCCTTTTTATAGGACCTCATCCTATTTTTCAGTTCTTCTACAAGGCAAGTGTGATGATCCACTAATTTTTATGTAGCAGAAACTAACAATGAAATCAAATCATCGTGGCAGTCTTACTTAAGCTGTTATGACAAAATACGCAGTAGAAATCGTAAGCCGGAAAGATCGCAAACGTTTTTCAGTTAAGATTAAGTTAAATTACTCTAAAACCTTTGTAAAAATCAAAAGGCACATTTAATCATGATAAATCGGTCTGACTTATGCAAAATCCGGTTTTCATTGACGCCTTTATTAGGTATTCTGAGTTGGTATCTAACTTATCACTGCCCGTCAATATCATCAAGAAAGCAGTCCATTGCAAAATTCAAGTTTTAGCAATTCTGCTGCGGAAAAGTTATTCCAAGCTAAATATTCCCACGGAAGCCATTACGAGCGTCGGATGTTATTGTGTCGATGATCTTTGAGTATATGTTGGAAGCCACAAAAGCGCAGCCAGGTAGAAATCACGCGAAATAAAACTGCGGAACTCTGACTCCTTCAGACAAAGGTTATTGCTTCAAATTAAGATCGATATCAAAAGAGATACCATAGTCCATGCACAACAAACGCGTAGGTGGATCAGACTAGAAAGCTGTTGGTTTGCTGCCTTGACGGCGAGAGTGTATCAGCGGTGTATCGGGATGAAACGAGGGTAAGGCGAGGGCGTACTGAAGGAATACAACAGGCATGGCAGGGGTGTAGTGAGGGTGTGTTCAGGGCCACGCAATGAAAAAAACTTAAACCATTTCGTTGATTATATCGGGATTTTCACCTGCGTTTGTAAAATAAGGAAAATCTAATGACGGGTTTTTTGTTGTTTTTCGCTGGCATGGTTCAAGTATCTCTACCAAACAGTCTTCATCTAGTCGTGTTAGAGAACAAACCTCTCTTGTTACTCGTTACATACATGACGTAACCTTTAATCGACTCCGGCTAAGCATTCAGCCAAGTTAAATTTTGATGACGCATATGGCTCAAAGAGATTCGTTGAGTCATTAGCGTTTAGAAAGCGTCTTCAAGTGGGTAACAACCTAAGGAAACTATGACTCGCGTAATTTCAAACCTCCCTCCACTGGGACTGGTCATACTATTCAATGAAACTCCTAAGCTAAAAGAAATTGATTTCCTGAAGGTAATATCCTTGTCGATTCTTTGGCTTCTGTTGTTAAAAAATCGCCGAAACAAATAACTCAACTTCTCAAGGCACTTGTGCCCCGAGGCATAACTCTGGCCGCGGAGACCCTTTGGTTTGTGACTATGCAGTACTCATTTTAGCACAACCATAAAATTCGTACCTTCCTTTATAGCATCACGAACACATCCAAGTTAAAAACTGAAGAAAGCCTTACGTCCTTGACGTTCTCTTTAGCCAAAGAGATTGTCTTTGATGGCTAGACTACTAAACCTTTGTCGGTAATTGCCGTGAGCTGACAGTTTTTGAGCTTGAAGTTGCGAGAGTGTGGTCGAGTTACGTGGTTAGAATTTAATTACGTCATTGTTTTTTATTAATTCACGCGATGTTCTTAATCCAGTGGAATGAAAACAACGTTTTCCCAATGATACTCCCCTCGGGATGATTTCTTTAGGCACAACCCTCAACGGTAAAGCAAACTGACAAACTCCGTAACGCATTTATTAAAGTGACACAGTCACCTTTGGAACCGCGCTAACCTGGACACTAGTTTTCTCACTTTGAAACAAGTTCAACCCAACCTGAAATCAAAGTACATCTAGAAATCCGCTTCAATCTTCGCAGTGTTTTGCTTGACATTGAATCGTTTACTGAAAAACCTTTTTTGGAGTGTGCTTTTGCTCATCCTATGATATTATTTTTATCATATTTGGTTCAACACAGTATGGATCGCGTCTCCGTCATATGCAAATTAGCTATGAAATGGTATCTAATGCGCACATACCCCAGCTGACTGTGTCCCTTTAAGCACTCTTTGTATCATAACTCGACTCTCTGTCAATGAAAAGGAAATATGCCACATAAAAGAAACTTGCAACTAGAAGTAAAACATTTCTAAAGAAGAACATAGTACTACATTTCTGGATGAACAGTTAACTCTCGAAAGTTCAACATGTTTTAATTATCGATATCTACCATAGTAACGCTTTAATTTTTTAACACTGTCGATAAAGATAAAACATTTAAAGTAACTTCAGACCGTTGACGCCCTTTCACGGTTTCTCTCCATCATTTCTCACTCACTAATTCATCCTCATCGGGTCCATGAGGACTCTTGAGGCCGAGCTGGGCATCTCTGCTGCGCACAAAACTCCTGTTGTAAGGTCTCACCACGTCTTACATCACGCGCGCGCGCTAAGGAAGAACTGAAAATAAGCAAGCATAGGGCTTGGTACCGGTTGTGCTACATTCACCTGTAGTTTACCCTCTTAAACCGTTGGCTTTTGAAGTCTTGGGATGGAAGTTATTGTCGTCCGTGCGCGTTACAATATGATAAAGTGAACGCTAAAATGAACTGAGGAGCTAAACTTTATTACGAAACAGAAGGCTTTTGTCAGTTGGCTGAGTTAGCCAAACTACTTAGTATAAAATTTTAAGCAACTTACTATCCTTTACAATATAAAACAAGGTAAACTTAATACAAACGTTCTTTTAGAGTGTATAATAATGATTATAAAATGAAACGATGTCCTTAAGCGGAAAGTTCTGCACCCTGTGCAAGATTCATGAAATTTGAAAAGGAACATTTACTTCGTTTTATATTTTTTATTAAATTGCCTTTCTAAATTAGATATATAACCGTTAGCGTCTGAAAGTCAAATTCACAAGCTTCTAATTGTTTTTAGTTACAAAAACTATAACTTTGTTTAACGTTCTTTCTCAGCATTAAGTGCGCCATCTTCGTTGTCTTGTTCTAGCTCATCCTCCACAGAGCCACTTTCGGTTTCCCTCAGCACATTGTTCTGTAGCATTCGTCGGACTAACTTTATAGCCCAGCTGAATACAAGCGAAAAAATGCGGCCAGCTCCAGGATGAATCAGTTCACATACTATCTTACCAGCTTCTTTAGCAATCTCCGTCATTATCTCTTTAGCCCATGCTTCGTCTACAGCGATGGCGGGGGCATCGTTTGTTGCACTTTTACCGTTCTTTGGCCTGATTGGCTTGGGCTTTGGCTTTGGAGGTGTTTTTTTCTCCACCATAGAATGGCTTCTAGTAAATGAACGGGGCACATCATCATTGTCGGCGTTGATGACACTGCATTTATCATGATAGACAAGCTCGAAACCGTGAAAGCTTCGTCGTTGCCTTTGGTTTTGCAATTGATTTTCTCCGGGTATCTGCCTTGGTGGTAAGCTTCTTCTAAAGGCACGACCTCTTCTTGGTATCTCTTGCTCGGAGGGTGAATCGCAAGTAAACCGAGCAATGCTTGCAAGAAAAAATGTGGGTCGCGCACTTCGGTTCAAGCGCTTGAACGTTGCAATCCAAAAAGCAGTCAACCAGTTGTCGATCCCTGGCAACCGCGGCTCGCTTATGTCTCCGGTAGCCACAAATGGCACATTAATGACTGCTTCTCCTGGTACTCCGACGTTCAACACGACATCTTGAATCTTTTTTTTGAAAACTCGCACGCGTTCATCAAAGAACTCTTGTGGATTCGCATCCTTGTGGCTGGGTGGTGGTTGTACTTCGTTGGCAAACGTTAATGCCACAACTGCGTGTTCCCACAGCTTCGAACCGAAAGCTTCTGTCAGCTTCTGCACTGTTTTGATGTCGTCGTTGCGAAAACGTCGAGTATTCATTTCTGTACAGAAAATGAACACATCGAAAGTAGTTACCTTTTTCTTGATTTTTTCCAGATAGTCTTGTTCGTTGCCAGTTCCATCTGCTAATCCTGGTGTGTCGAACACCGTTATCTCTACTTTGTTAATTAAGAACTTGTAGGGGGTCACCTTCAAAAAGAAGTAGATTACTGGTGTCACATAATTGTGCATTTGAATTCAACCATACGGTGTCAATTTTACAAAAGCTTCTAGGCACCCAATGAAAAAGCGGGCCACTCTTCACTAAAAATAGCCTTATCGAAAAGACCATTATTTAAAGGGCCTTAGTCAGCCACACCTTTGTTTTTGTTTACGTGCTAGAATTTGGCTTTTATATTATATTCGGAGCCTGTCGAAACGAAGAAAAATCACTGTAAAACTACTCAAGATAATTAAACATACCTTCAGGAACACAGCTTACAGTAAAACAATAAGAATTCGCTTCACCATGCAAAATCAATATTTTCGATGTCATCGAAAATGGCGGAGGCTGACTAGGGCCCTTTAAGAATAGGTAACCATCATTTTTACTTAGTCCCCCCCCCCCCCCCCCCATTCAATAGCTGCTAAGCAATAAGTACCTTTCACCCTGTCCAGTATCCCGACTTTAACAGTCCCGTTATTTATTTCTAACCTTATTAGAGAAAATGTTGGAGCTGCTTTGTCCACACTATTTGGACAGGTTGAACAGTGCTGCAAGAGGCTGCATAATGATTGATTCTCGCGTTTTAAGGAACTCGTATGTCAAATTCCTGGCTCACGTAATGCTTACCAGGGCTTAGAAAGCGTTGCAGGGAACAGGTACTTGTTGACTTTAGAACAAAACCGATTCAAATTTAAATCCTTGAGATACTGTTGAGGACCATCCTTTGGACGTTTGGAGGTGATCACTACACCATGGATTGAATGCAACATTCCTGATTCCATACAGGAAACTCTGTCTTCACATTTTAACCCCTATATAGCACTTTTACCCAACATTGCTCTCGTTACTATGGCAGAACTGCAAAGGTTTTCAAGCACCACGTTATGTTATCAGTTTGAATATATCAGTGTCCAATGACGAGCATTCAATCCCCATCCAACTCTACATCATTCCTCGGATTTTTGCACCTCACAGCCCAAATCCAAAAATCGAATTCCCCATCTGAAGCGTTCCTCCATTTCTTTGTATGACAATTTAGTGATACCTTATGGTAATAGGACAGAGTGGAGTCTAATAGGCCCTTTGCACGATCTGGTCACATGATACGAAATAAATTAAGCGGGGACGCAAATAACGCAGTGGGACTCCTAAAACAAAGGACCGCGTAGAAGTCCAGACCGACGTTCCTTTGTTGTGAAAGTCCCACGGTGTAACTCGCGTCCCAGCATAATTTATTCCGTATCATGTGACCGGATCGTGCAAAGGACTCTGTGAGCATACGAGCGATTAACAAAATCCAACTACCGCAAGGCGGAAGTCCGATTTGTTAATCACGAATATGATTACAGACCGAAATGGACTACACGATAGGATGATTTAGCAACAAGACGGGGGGCGTCATATGAAGACTGGAGGGGGCGCGGAATAGCCTGGATTCTGTTCTAATTTGACTATATTTGGTGTTCTGCTCGCTTCGTAGACAAATGACCTTTCCGTTCATTTGCTAAATCAGCGTAATGTCCTGTTAGCAATTAATAATAACTATTACAAATCTCCCACAAAAGTAAAAGTTTCATGTGAAAAAAAAGCTTTTAATAGTCATTTTTCAATTTAACATATTGACGTCTGTTTTCATGCGTCTGTCCTGTTATTGATCATGAATTTCGTCATAACATTGTCAAAGTAGCTGTGGATCCACGAGGCGATAGCCGAGTGGATCTGCAGACTACTTTGACAATGTTATGACGAAATTCGTTGTCAATAACAGGACAGACGCATTAAAAACTGACCTCAATTTGTTTTTTACGATAACAAACTGTCAAAATGTCCGCTCTCGTTCGTTCACGCATCGCATAATAACAAATTCATGTGTCTGTCCGCTTATTGACAATAAAAATTAGCCAATGAGCACGCGAGAATTTCAGCAGTTTTCGTAAAAATCATAATTAAAAATATGGAGAACAGCAAGTAAAATGGACGTTACGTTTCTTTCAAAACAGTCACCGGAGACTAAACTTGCACAATTTTAAAAACTCGGACTCTTGAATTGATTTTCATAGTGATTGTAATTCAATTTTGTGATCAGTGGACTTAATGGAGAAGACTTAAGATAATTGGCTCATGTGACTGTCCGATTGCAGCCAACTGTCCGATTTCAACTTTGCAGATTAATTAAAACAAAATACAGCAGTTTATGCACCAATCACTTTTGAGGAAATTGCAATTGTTATGACTAGAGCAAAATAAAGTATTTTATGCACCAATCACATTGAGGAAAATTGTTAATATTACGTTAACCCAGAAAATACAACTGAATCAAAGAATTTTCCTTTTTACCCTCACCAGTCGATTTACTGTTTTAATAACGAAGAAATTAGGTGTTGGCGAAGTTACTTACCTGATCGGTTTCTGGGTCTAGGTCTTTACCCTCCTTGGCAAGTTCTTCACCAATTAGGGCATTCGTCAAATGAGATTTTCCCACTCCTGTTTTTCCACACAGAAGAATGGTCATTTCCCCGCGGCCAGACTTGCAGTATTCTCGCAACTGATACTCGAAGTTCGGTAAGCCATTTACCAACCATCTGGCATGACTTGAAAGGGTTGCAAAAGTATCATCACAAGTTCCTCCTTCCGCCATCTCAAAACCTGATATTACAGATTAAAAATTGAAGTATACCCGACTAGGAACAGCAGAGCCCCGCACTAGCCTCAACTAGTAACCAAAATCTGTTTTATTCAGTAACGGATTAGTAATTACACTGTAAAAGGAATTTTTCAAAACGAAATAAATGCTTGAGTTTTTCTAACACCGGCGTTCGTAAGACGGGTTCTCCTGTATTGAACATCCACAGGAGCCCATCACTAAAAGCCTGCAACTACCCCATATTCCTGTCACGGCGTTTCAACAGACCGATACATTTTTAGTTTGAATTTATCTCGAATTCAGATCCCCACAGGAACGTCAGTGACCAATTGCAATCACAAGCACGGACTAAAGCCCTGGCCAAACCGCGGCCTCGAAAGTTTCTTCACAAGTACATGCAAGTCACACAAAAAATAAAAACCTTTTTAAGGCAGACTATCCTCTATTTCATTGGGTAATAATAGGTTAATGGACGTCACTCAACTTGCGTTGACTTGGGTTGGGTGGCTAAACGGTTCAAAAACTTGCTTTGACTTGCGTGCAAATTTGATCTCGACCAAAGTGAGCGTAAGTCGTCGCAAGTCAGCGCAAGTGCACGCAAGGCCTGTCCAAACGGAGTCGCAAGTAGACCCAAGATTTCAACTCGCGTCTACTTGTGACTCCGTTTGGTCAGAGCTTTATGTTGTCATGTCGACATGATGTCGACATGTTCACGTGAGGCTCCATTGATTTATCCTTGCCGAAGCGTGCTTATGTAGACTTGAACTGACCTATTTCGCGGGAAAAATATCTAAAAATAGAGTAGTCTGTAAAAATGCCGTTGCATTGGCTTATTATGGGAGTTGCAGTAATAGACTCCTGTCATCCAATAGAAGTCGTCTTATTAGTTTGCTAATAAAGTAGTAAATCTAAATAATTCAGAGGATGGGAACAGCGGAAGCCATTACTCTTTCCTCGACCGAACAAAATCTGTATTAATGATCGATTATGAAACTCAGTAGTTGAGTTTTTCTAATGCTTCGGCGTGGCAAGTGTAACACGGGTTCTAATCCAGCAGATGTTATTACGTTTTTCGCGCTTAAGCGTCGCATATCTAACAATCCGGATGACTCTTAAATGTAGACTTTGATTTGGAGTCTCCGTATCAAACCAACCGGAAGAAACTTCCCTTTTTAAATCAATCCTTCCAGGACTTGTCAGGTTTTTCCAACACTTCATTGCTAGCCAAGCATTACAATTTAGACAGGCAAGAGTAGTCCAGAACAAACTCATTGCTAAACAGACTCAGTGCATCGTCCCACGTCATACCATGTACAACACACTAAGCAACTGCTATAGCCACTGTTAACCCTATTTAGCCTGAGGCTTTTTTCTCGCTCGTCTACCTGCGGGTACGAGGAGTCTTCGAGTTCTCCTTCCATGTATCTCCAAAAGTATTCAGTCAATAATAGTGGTGTTTAAAGTCCTACTGCGACCAAAAATCAATTCTACTTTTTCCTTGTATTTCAAAACTGTGTGACTGAACCACTAAGTGTTCGAAGTTTTAAGCCTTCATTTCAAAAATTACCTGTTTATCTTGACTGAAATTTTTCTAATTAGTGGTCCGCTATTACTAACCTTAAGAGAGCTGGATCGAGGATAAGATGACAGAAAAAGTAGAAATCATTTTTGGTTGCAGTAGCACTTTAAACACCACTACTCTTGAGTGAATTCCAATCGGTCAGTTTCGAACGTGGAAAATGGTGAACTCAGTGAGATATCCTAAACGTGCCCTCAAAGAAAACAGCCTTTGGATAAAATGTGAAGCTTAAGATTTTGCCAGAGAGGTGTCAAAAAACAAGCTTTTAAAATCTGAAGGAATTCGAAAAGAGAAGTGGATTTTTTTGTTATATTAGCCGATTTTAAAGCATTCAAACATCTTTGCTTTAGTAATAATCTCGTGTCATTATGAAGTCGCAATACGATTGTGCGATCTTGGAGGCCGGCGCTATATTTTTAAAAGTTTCAAGTCAAAGATTAATTTCCAGAAAAAAAAAAACAAATAAACGTTTAAAAAAAAAACCTGCGTAAGCGCCGTACTGAAAAAATCACCTAATTAGACAGATGAAATGACAATTTCTTGTGAGAGTGCGATTGTGTTCGATAACAAAACTCAATCAAACCCAATCGCGTGATTGCCTTCGATTAAATTTGATGGAGTTCGAGTTAATCGAACGTTCGATTTGGTTCGATTAGCATCGTCGGGAATTAGCCAAATGGGGATTCAAGTTACAGCTTTGATTTTGGGTTTTCCGGGCAAAAATAAACGTAATAACTGCTGTTCCAGGAAGTGAAAATAAAACGGAAAAGCCTGCCTCGGTTTTGCAATGTTCCCGTTTTCCGCCGATGGTCCGTTTCTGTGGAACAATATTCCAAAGACATTTTATTCTAAAGATTGTTTCTGCCCCGACTGGCTGGGTGGCCTTGCAAGGAGACCTTATGTGTCAGTGATTTGATCTCTAATACAGTGTGATTTCCCGGTTAGTGTTTTGGTTTCAAATTATGTTATGCACGCAAACAGTTTGATTTCCGCTAGTGTTTCGGTTTCGAAGTATATTATGCACGCGAACGGAAAACATCAGCAGAATCGCATGATTCAAGTGTATAAATGGCGTTTAAACTACGAGAGACATATCTAATTTTGCAACTTGACAGGCGCGTTATAAAGACCTCAAACGATTCAGGGAAAAGTCCCTACAGTGCGCTAAAAACTGAAACTATTGTTGTATAGTTTATGTTCCTTATAGCAGCTTCCTTGTAAGTTAGATTCGGAAAAGGGCACATTTCAAATAAACAGTGTTTTTTACATGGTCTTGCCATTATTTTTGTAGGGGACAAGTTTTTTTCCTGTTCGCAGTCTCTTTATTGCGACAACGACGTGATATTCTAGATTTTTCTTGTTGTCTTTTGTCACGCGTTTTGTGACCGTTGGCCAATCTGCGAAAATTTGTTTGATTTTAGTTTCATCTGAGGTCATCACCTCTGCATTTAATGGGTATGGATGATCAGTCGATCAGCTGATTTCTTCATTACTTGCTATACCGCGCTGACGAAACCCAACAAGGTCGAAACAGTTGTCCACGGTTGCAATTCTTGGCTTTCACTTTGACTCTATTATGTCGTTGTCCGTTAAGCTCTCTACGTAGTATCAGCCTTGCATTATTGTTACATATGTATTTTTTCCCGACACAGTCCACAAACATGTCTCATTGTTCCACAATGAGCAACGTTCAGTCAAGAGCCAGAGACTTACTTTAAGGAAACGTCATTTACCAACAAGACTTGAGTCGTCCTCCAAAAAAATCGCGTTCATGATCAACCGCAAAACCGGTTAACAGTTTGGGTCCCTTATTTTGGTCACGAGAGTGTAAATGCAGATTACATTTAATAAACTAACAAAAAAATTAGTGAAACTGAGAAAAAAAATTCGCAGCTTACCTGGAGTATAACGTGTCAGGAGCAGCTACGTTTATGCGGTAACGTTAACAACAAAGAGCTATTGTGAGTGTTCTACTAATCATGTGACAGCCTAATCCAAGTCTTGACCTCTGACGTTATTTTCCCCGAAAGGTTTAATCCCGAATATTCCGCTTTCAATAGACCTTTTTCGCTTGTACATTTTGTTTTCCCAATACAGATCATGTGATGATACTCAGGAGATTTGATCTTTTGTTTTGTTCATCAAAATGGGTACATGCAAGCATGAATATGTCTGCATGTACTCTTTTTTACCGAACAAGACAAAGGATCAAATCTCCTGAGTATCATCACATGATCTGTATTGGGAAAACAAAATGTACAAGCGAAAAAGGTCTATTCCGGTTTAAAATTCCGGGTATTCCATGCGACGAACATGCAACGGATGGAACAGTATTTCCGGTTGGTTGGACTAACTCGTCCCAGGTCTTTCACGCGAATACACGAATTCAACCAAACTGAGGACTCTTTGCCTTTCTGACCTTTTTATTACTTTCTTTGGGGTTGCTCGACGACTCTGAAGTTGAAATAAACGATGTGTTAGGTGAGGATGAAAATATAACTTTTATCGTAAGAATTTAAAAGGAGTCCGTGACTACATTAAGGTCACGATACCTCTATTTTCCTGACGATTCGACGAGGCGAGCTGTTTACTCAGGCGGTCATGCTCTCATTTCACGTAGCTCACATGTATTTTTGCACTACTCACGATTGTCGAGGCCAATCCACTGCAGTAATGTTGAAGTAAGATATTTCAGTCGTTTGTCAGATAGAGCACTGACATTATATTTAAAAGCTTGAGGATCAGCCATACTGAATTCGATTTCTAAGCTAAGAGAAACTAGGCCCTAGCAGGAATGGTCAAACGGAACGGAGTTTTCCGGAATTTTAGGCCGACCCCGTGAGGTACATCCAAAACTTCTGAATGACATTCCGGAAAATGTCTTTTCCATTCTCTCCCCTCCCAGAATTTCCGGAATTTTTGGTCGAATGGAAAGCGCCCATTATGAGTCCCTATTTCATTTCATATACGAGACGATGAATCATCACCTCATAGAATTCTCGACCTCATGATCTAACTTTTCCTTTGTTTACAAAACTGATTGCGTGGTGCAATCTTGCGCGAGCACAGTTAAGTGATAGAACGCCCTCTCTCTGCTCATCGTTTGATAAGGCTGCTACCAAGGAATGTCGAAATAAAATTGGGATTGATAAAAGCGAACGAACACCGGGTCGGTCGATGTCTGTATCAGCTGACGAGCCAGTCTCATCTCCTGTGATGTCCTAGACTTAAATAGAAATAGCAGCAAGCCTTGAAACTATAAATCGTTTTCACGTGATGTCATCATTTTGTTATCAAATTATTTTATGTTCATCAGGCACAACAGCTGTAATAAGGAAAAGAGCGACCTGGAATTCTATTTATACACATAGTGTAAGTGCTCGGGTTGTTTCTACCAAAACTCGAAATGCCACGTCCACCCTAAAAAACGGAAGAATGAATACCTAGTTACAAAAGTTGCAAATTAGAATTCAGTTTGGTTTAAATAAAAAAAACAATTTGTTAGAAGCTATTGGTCCTTACAAACCCCAGCAACTATGTTATGGCAGATAAAAAAAATCTATGACTGCAATGGCTCTAATTCGAAACCATATATTCCTCGAGACTGATGCGTATGTCATGCCACGTACTATCTACACGAATCTGTAAATATTCTTATTTTCCTTCAATAATGACTTGTAAATATCTGGATTACATCAGGCTAATCTAAACAAATAATTGTCGAGTTTGGAATATTCTTGTTCAACTGAAAATGACGAGCCACTCTGTAGAGTCTAAATAATGCACTGATTACCTTCAACGAAAGACAAGAAAGAGAAATTTACGCGAGTGTTACAAGTTTCCTGTTTTGATATAAAATGTTACGTTTTCCGGACTAATATTCTATAAGAGGTTACGGGACAGCCAATGAAGCTAGAAGAAGCTACTTGAACAAACCGGTTCGATGCCTTTAAGCTCAGCGAAATTAAAGCAAGTCTTTCTAACAGTCTTAATCTTCAAGTTGTTGCTCGTCTTCTGTTTCACTTTCTTTCTTCTCACCATTGTCTTCATTCCTCTCGTTTTCTGGCTTATCCTTTATTTCATGTACCGCCCGAAATGACCTCCTGAAACGCCTTATCAGCCATTTAAAGAAAATTTGATAATAGCGACCAAATTTCTTGTTGGTCAGTTCACCGACGAACTGACCGGTCACATCGCCTATCATCTCTTTTATGATGTCGTGAGAGGAAGTCTCGTCCACATTGATGGAAGGGCCAGAAACTTTTGCAACTTGATTCTGCGATGAGACCGACTTCTCCTCGACATCCCCTACCATCTCTTCTTTGAAGGAGGGAGTCCCTTGGGAGGAAGTCTCTTCCATATTGATCGAAGTAACAGACCCTGTGGCAACTTGGTTCTGCGGTGTGAGCGACTTCTCCCCGAGTTCATCATATGCTCTTGGTTTCAGTAAACAACGGTCCAGGGCCTTTTCGAAGGACACCTCCTTTAACTTTTTTTTCATTTCCTTGACGGCCTTCACTTCCTCGCAGGAGAGCCCGGCAGATGGAGAGTCAAGACCATCGTCGTTTTCTTCGTTTTCTGCGTTCTCCTCATCGGAAGGTGGGAGAGACAAAAATGAGATTCGATCAGCATTTGCTAGAAGAAAGGCAGCCTTTGCATTCCTGTTGATGCGTTTGAAAGCAGCAACCCAAAATGCTGTCAACCAATTTTCTCTGTCTGGAAGTCTTGGCTCACCGGAGTCACCAGCTGGCACAAATGGTACATTAATAGCTGCCGCCTCAGGTACGTCAAGTTGGATCAGGACATCCTTTATCTTTCTCTTGAAACCTAAAAAACGATTAACGAAAATGTCTTTCTCGGACATCTCTTTTGTCTTGCTGCTTGGTGATAAAGGTACTTCGTTGGCAAACGTCAACACCACCACTGCATGGTCCCAAAGCTTCGGACCGAACGTCATTGTTAGCTTTTTCATCGTTTCCAAGTCGTCGGTACGGAATCTTTTCGTGTTCATCTCGGTACAGAAGAGAAACAAGTCCAAATCACTTACATCTTCCTTCATTTTCTTTAGATATTCTTCGTCATTTCCTGTCGCATCTGCTAATCCCGGAGTGTCGAACACTGTAACATTCACGTCGTTCTTTAAAAAATGATAAGCTGTTACCTAATAAAGAATAAAGGAAACTATAATCCTAAGATATATTGCTGATTTGTTAGATAGACAATCTCTTTATTTTGAACTTCTGCGAGCTATCAAACAATTACATTTTACCTAATAAAGAAGAAAAGAAACAATAATCCTAAGATGCATTGCTGATTTGTTAGATAGACAATCTCTTTATTTTGAACTTCTTCGAGCTATCAAACAATTACATTTTGAGCTCGAGATTTCTATCACTGGATAAGTGACGAGGGCACCTCAAGTGTGTTAAGGCTTTTTATAATCAGACGAACCCGTACAAAGAATTAAATTGGTTTGATTTTTTTAGTATAAATGCCTTATTGTTCTCACTTATTGAGGATTAAAAGAATTTCACTTGTTTCACAACATGACAGTGGTTTTCAGTGCCACGTGACATTTCTCGATTAATGACGTCACAATCTGTGTTTTCAGAAATGGGGCATGTTTGCACTGAGAATTCCTAAACGTGACCTGTTTCTCTGCATTAATAGCATGTGGTGATGATTAAAAAGCAGCATGATCTAGCATTCCACAAAAGTAACTAGTGAGACAATCTCAGATAGTGCAGAGTGTTATGCAGGCCTGTAAGTACGTTTTGAGTCATCTGCTGCTTGTATGTAACTTGTTAGTTCAAGGCCCAAAAATAACTTACAATTACTGTTTGTCAAGACGGTTTTAAATTTTACTGTGGTGTTCTACGTTGAATTTCGTTCATTCTAAATTCATTAATACGTTGAATTGGCAAACGCGATAATTTTAGTTTTTCATCACCAACAGTTGTAACTTGATACTTTTGTTTTTCTCGCAAAGTTTGTAACATGATACCCTTATTTTCTCAAAAACATACAAAGAAGATATGCTCGCTTTTTTCCTGAGAAAAATGGAATAATGTTTTTACCTTATAAATAAATTGGAAGAAGAATGATTTTGTTTCAATCAAGAGGCAAATTTTCATTTTATCGATAAACAATTACTAAGTTAATTATCAAATAGTCACGTCGTGTCTCGGAATAGCACGTGCTTATTAGGTTGCCACCGTTGGTGTTAACAGTAAACCAGTTCAAAACACACAATGATGTCGATTAATACAACCGAGAAGCGTTTCAACATGACCAAAATTATATCCTACATCGCTGAATGAGTCCCCTCAATGACTGACTAAATTTATTTGCGGTTTCCGTAAGTGCCACAGTGTCTACAGCAATATTTGAGAAGTTTCTTTTGTCACGACATTACTAATTTTAAAGCCGCTAACTCAGAAATGTTTCGGGTGAATACATTTGTGAACTTCTTGTTCTCTTTCATAGGAGAGAAAATAAAAGCGGCTGGGGCGATCCATTCGTTTCCCTGTTTAAAGCTTAGCAAACACGAAATAGTTGAAAACAGCACACGGCATTTTTCAACCGAGCTAGGGATGATTCCAAAAGATACGCTGTCACAAAAGCGTTCTTTGCACTAAAAGAGGGAACTGATATAACCTGAAATATAACTGCTATCGTCCGTTAAGACGAGAGTATTGCACGCATGAATCTGAACTCGAGAACGGATTGTATCATGCTGACAATGCTAGAGCGCATGC
>JAHPZR010004707.1:40000-57500 GCA_019787425.1 Platygyra sinensis
CGCAGAATTTTGTAAACTTAGCAAAAAGTTGCATCTTATCATGCTGATTACAATTCGATAATAAAAAATGGGGGTCATCAAGCTCGTTTTTGAGTTATATAAAGCGTTTAAAGCTAAAATTAAGGGTGTTTTTAGCAGGTCATATTGTTGCTATGGTAACCTATTGTGCCACAAAATAACAGCAACTTTGTTGATACCATGATTGTGGCATTAACCGATAAAGAGTGGTTATAATGACCCATCAAACTCTAAGTCTTGGAAAGTACTGGAAACTGCTTCCAGCCACCTTGAGTAAGAATGCATGTATTTTTGGAACTCACCCACCAGATACCAGTGTATGTAAGGTTTGGTGATTTTTGAGCTCAGTACATGCCTGGGTTAAGTATTGTCCAAATGCACAAAATGTCAGGGTAATTACATGTAAGTAAGTTAAATTATCTCCCAGACCTCGCTCTGTTTATCGTCGTTTTAGGTTTTTTACGATCACTTATTTTAAATTTGATCTAAAAAGTGCTGCTTTTCTGTTCTTAAAGGAGTGAAATTCGCCATGCGCCATACGCCTAGTTGGCCCAAGTTGTATGTTTCCTCAATTAATTCATAAACTTATAAGAATTGCGTACAAACAAATATGTAACGGGAATCGAACGAGTGAAATAGCGTGAATATCCCACAAATTCCGTTTCTTATTACTCGCGAAAAAGTATAGCACAAGCTTGGTATGGCGATGGCATCCTTAACACTCTCCCTCTAGTTCCAATGTGAAACCCATTTGCAGTATTGAGATAACACATACATTAAAGAAAGTTCATCGTCAAAATTACAAATCATCATTATAGTTAGCAACATTTACAATGTGCAATTTTTCTCCACGACGTTGAATTGCCAAGTGATAAATACACTTCTTCTATCCCTTTGTATTTCGGTGTTGACAATTTTACTAACAAGTATGCTGAACTAGTATGCAATCCTTTCCTAAATAAACACTAGTTTGGTGGTGTGGATACCTCTGTTAGCAATAAATAAACACTGCGATTTTCGGAAAAGTCTAGCTACACTGCAGACTTAACTAAACGTTGTACACCGTTAAGTTTATTTGGTTGTATTTAAAGTGTTTTGCCTAAGTTAAACGACATCTTGAATACAGTGCCGAAGTGTATTAGACAAGAACAACTTCTGATCGCTGTGCCCAATAGTTGTTGATGCTCGAATACTGTGCAAAACTACAGTTTTAAACGGCATTGATCAAACAAATTGGATGCCAACCGCTTGGAATAAACTGGCACACGGACGCAGAGCTGCAGTCTACACAAGCAACGATTCATCGACATTTAGTAACCTTTGCGCGTTTACAAAGTACAAATACATTCACAAATTTAATAACGAAGCTCGTTCCGATGCATAATTTGGATATGCAGCAAACACGGGTGGAAGTCCTTTCAAATCGTCGTGGAAGGTCAAATGAAGCTTTCTCCCCGTGAAAATAGCCTATTATAAAGCATATGAAGAATATTAATCACGGGACAAAACATGAATTTCACTTACCTTGAGACTTACTGGAACTGGAACAAAGTTTGCAGTCGTGCTCAATCAGACATCAAACAGAGTATGCAACGTGTCTTGTAGTTACGGTCCGTGGAGCATATCAAGCTTCAATCTCGTTCCCAGAGCCTCGTTCCCCTTGACCAGCGGTCGGAAAACGAGAGCTCTGGGAGCAACAATTTTGAAATAACAAAGGAAATAACCGAATTCAGCCCAATCTCGTTCCCAGAGCCTCGTTGCCCTTGACCAGCGGTCGGAAAAGGAGAGCTCTGGGAGCAACCATTTTGAAATAACAATGGAAATAACCGAATTCTGCCCATCCGGTCTCACGCAGTTTGCATCTACGGCGCATGCCTGAAATGGTTGCTCCCAGAGCTCTCGATTCCTGCCGCAGGCCAGAAGGATCGTGGGCTCTGGGGACGAGAATGAATTCAGCCCATCCGGTTTCACGCAGTTTGCATCTACGGCGCATGCATGAAATGGTTGCTCCCAGAGCTCTCGATTCCTGTCGCAAGCCAGAAGGATCGTGGGCTCTGAGGACGAGAATGATCAAGCATGCAAAGCAAGCATGCGCAGATTACAGTGTATGATAATTGGTATGTACGGGGTAAAGTCCATCGAATGAACGGAACAGATGTGTTTCAGTAACGCACCCCTTTGATATGTAATGTGACTTTAATATTGATTTATTTTTTTAAAATGCATAGCCTATTGCAGTTGTGGAAATTATATAAAAAATTCAAACTTTTTATCCAGGCAAGTGCCTTGTCGAGACTGTTAAAAAATCTATGGCTTGCCATTTTTTCGTGACAGACAAGTGCGATACCACAGCAACGTAACTGAGCTGTGTTGCCGCTTGCAGTTTTTCACTTCAGCAAGTGTCTGTAACATTTTTAAAGGATTCAAAACCAGTGACATAAGATTCTGGAATCTGGAATTGTATGTGGATTTGGTTATTCCAGAACACAGTAAGAGACAAAATTTTCGTGGGTTAACAGGGATAAAGGTGGTAGAATACTGCACTAGTAAAGAAAATGAAGTTAAATTTCTCTTTTAGTTATAAATAGAATGTTTCGCAGACATAGCAAAATTAGAAGTGGAAGAAGATATTTGGTGCTATTTTTTATTTAAGAAATCCTTCGAGTGTTCGAGCTCATTGTGTTCTTTAATTTTTGTCCTTGAGTAATTTGCTTCATGTGTTTCTCTTCCTCAGATATCTGACGATCGAGCCAAAAAACGTTTGATAGACGTAGCCAAAAGCCGGGCTGATCAAATTGCTCATGAAACTTCCGGTATCATCCCCAATCATCTCTTTTACCACATCACGAGAAGATGCCTCATTCATTTCGATGGGTGGAACATACCTTTTGGCAGACGGATCTTCCGATGTGGAGCACTTGTTGCCACATTCATCGTACATTCTAGGTTTCTGGAGACAACCACGTAAGTTCTCTTCAAAGGAAACATCTTGCATCTTTCGCTTCAATTCTTTCATGGCCTGTAGTTCCTCGCGAGACACACCTTGAACTTGGGAACCTTGAACATCATCGTTGTTTTCTTCAGTTTCATCATGAAACAAAAGAGATGAGAATGCAATGCGATCAACATTTGCCAGTAAGAAAGGAGCTTTTGCTTTCCTGTTGATGCGTTTGAAAACCGCGACCCAAAAGGCTGTCAGCCAGTTTTCTCTGTCTGGCAGTCTTGGCTCGTGCAAGTCGCCAGCTGGCACAAATGGCATATTTATAGCTGCCTCTTCGGGGACATCAAGTTGCTTCAGGACTTCCTTGATCTTTTTCTTAAAACCTACAAAGCGATTGCTGAAAACTTCTTTTTCTGGGACGCTATTGGCCTTCTGGCTTGCTGATGGATGAACTTCATTGGCAAAAGTTAGCACCACTACTGCATGGTCCCATACCTGCCGACCCAAAGTCATGGTCAGTTTCTTCATTGTTTCCAAGTCGTCGTTACGGAATCTTATGGCATTCATCTCGGTACAGAAGAGGAACAGGTCGAATTTGATGCCCATGGCCTGGATTTTCTGGACATATTCCTCGTCTTTACCTGTCGCATCTGCCAAGCCTGGTGTGTCAAACACTGTGATATTCACGTTGTTCTTTAGAAATTCATAACCTGTCACCTGAAAATTGAACATAAGTACTGTCAATGAAAGTTTGTTGTCTTCAGTTGTTTATTAGATGGTACTTTCAATGAATCCCAACACCAACATGATAGTTGGAT
The DNA here is from genome assembly GCA_019787425.1 of Platygyra sinensis. Lineage (NCBI taxonomy): Eukaryota > Metazoa > Cnidaria > Anthozoa > Scleractinia > Merulinidae > Platygyra > Platygyra sinensis. The sequence continues at coordinate 43,778 of JAHPZR010004707.1, forward strand.
ATCACAGGAATTCGGTAAATAGATTATTGTCACTTTTGAAGCAAAGGTGATCCCAAAGTGTCAAATAATGTTAAGTGATCCAATTTAATTTGTTGTAACCTGATTTGGGTAAAAGACGTTTTTTTTTAAAAAAAAAAAAAAAAAAAGCATTGTTTCTTAGCAAGGAATTCTCAATCATGTCACTTAAACCTTTATTCAAAACATTTTTTCCAGTTCAGATTTAATTCTTGTCGTGTCACTGATTTAGGTCTTCAGTGCAACTCAGTGACCATTCGACCTTTACACGAAGAGAGACTCCGGGAACTTCTATAAATTAACTCACTTCGTAGGTTTGTGGATCAACGTCCTCTCCTTCTTTTGCGAGTTCTTCTCCAATGAGTGCGTTTGTCAAGTGAGATTTGCCAACTCCTGTTTTACCACTCAGAAGTATTTTAACAGACTGGCCACCTGACTTAATGAATTGTTCCACCTGATACTCAAGATTGCTTTCACCAAATATCTGCTCGCTGGCCTGTTTTGCAGGGCTTTGGCATCTGTTTCCTGTTTCCATGATAAGCTCTGTGAAAAAAATATCGAGTTCTAGTGGCACAAAGAACAAAGAACGGCAAGGACAATGATCTCTCTCCTATAGCTATATAACTGCCTGGATCATGAGTAAAATTGGGAAAACCCGCAACGAAAGTCTATATCAAAACTAGCTTTATAAATATGATAGTTATATCAGAAATAATTTATGCCACTAATATGGATGTGTTTTAGTTTTGAATTGGTTTTATGATGACTGGTAATTCGGTAAATCTAATTATTGCGAGCGTTAAAGCTGACAATTTCCACAGAATAAAATATAAAATGTGACTAAAATTTGACGTGCAAGACAAGTATTCACCAAAGAACTGACAGAAACAGGTTTTTTTTATGTTGGATGTGTTGATAAATTCAAAAGTCGACGCACATTCATGAGTTCTGAATTCTCAATGTACTTAGTTGTCAGACTAAAAGTTGCTTTGAGTAACAATTTTAAACAATCCCAAATTTACATATTTCTACATAATATATTTAACAATTATTCTTTTAAATCGAGGTGAATAGTGGCAGAATATTTACCGAGCCGCGAAGCGGCGAGGTAAATATTCTGCCACTATTCACCGAGATTGAGAAGAATAATTGTTTTAGTATATACACAGGAAGTGATCTCAACAACATTTTCGGAAGGAAACCATTAAAAATCGATTTAATTTGACCTCTCAATTCATGCGTGGAAAACGTGCAAGCGGTGCAAAGCATGGGCGAATTCGCGAAACTATTTACAGAATCTTTGAACATGAAAAATCTACAGTTAATCTTCGAAAAAACCTCGTGACAGTCTAGAATAACGGTCCTTAAACACAGTTCAAATCAGTGTGAATCAAAAATATGCTTTATTCAAAAGTATGCTTTAATTTTGTTTGGCTTACGCATTATTCACTCGCTAGGAGGTGAATAATGCTCATTAGCCAGAGATAGCGAACCAATCAGATTGCTTAAAACACCAAGATCACTGAGTGTGTATATACTAATATCAATTATTAAGAGACATACGCGTCGAATAAATTATTCAGCGATAAAGTTTTGCACACACCCCAAATTCAATTCAGTTTGGTTATGAAACTTTTCAAAATTGTTTAATTCAGAAATGCTCCATTTGAGTCTAGTTGTTTCCTTTTTCTTCTTTATATCCTTGTCACTCAGGCAATATCGAAGTTTTCTCGTGGGTGTTGGACTGAAAGTAAAACAGTCCGAGCGAGCATTACAAAATGCGACACTAATGATTTTAGAGCTTTTTTCTAACCATCGACAGTTCCACAGCTCTGTAAAGTCGAAGGAGCAAAATAGTAAAAGTAGCAACGACAACGGAACTGGTATGAATTGATTTTCGATAGCAGGCTTGTCTTGAGAAATGTTCAAAGTAACTTGCATCAAACTTACTACTTTCATCCTTTCGCTTCGTTTGCTTCCAAGGAATCTCGAGTACTTCGCTATTTAGCAGGCTATTCGCTTTGGGAAAAAGTTAATTTCCAAGAGCATAATATCAAACATGACAGTTTTTTTTTGCTCCGGGAAACTTGACTTAGAAGTTTTTGTTTAGTCCGAAAAAATATCTTCAATGTGAAGCAAGTTCGACTGGGAGTTGTTTAAACTTGTTTATGTATAGAGATGTATGAACTCAATTGGAGCTTTTTTTCGATTCAGTACAACCAAGCGAAATATCGACGTACCTTATATAAGAGAAATGACGGTTTGCTCAGTATTTTACTGTTCCAGTGTATCTTGAAATCTAGTAGCTTTGCTTCTTCCGTCTACAAAGAATTAGCACGGGACCTCACAAAATCTTTATTGATTCACGGTTTTCTCGGAAAGCCTTTTACCAGCCTATTGGCCACAGTAAAGAAACTTGAGTCTATTGTAGCTTAACAATGCTTTAAGGTTTCGGTCCAATCTCAAAATATGTATTCTCCTTACTGATTATTATACATTTCCTTTAATGGCATTAGAGGAATTTAGTGGTACATCAAGTTACTGGCGTTAGGTGATTACTGTCTTTATCACATGTCTGAGAAAATTACTTCACTGTGATTGGATGAGAGCTAGTAAATTTATTGTTAATTTTTAATGTTGAGCGCAGTGTAAATTAACGCACGCGCATTCTTAATTTTAATGTATCATATAATTTTAATTATGACTGAGAAAGCTGAAGTAACGGTAAGGATTTACGCTACTTCTTATATTTGAAACTTCTTTCAAATAGACCAATTTGGATGTATTATAATTAACACAGTAGACCTCAGCACGAGGCTCTCGAGAGTAAACCCCACAAACTCTGTAGTTATTCCCCAGAACCTCGTGCTGAGGTCTATTATTTTAGGCTGAGTTTTAGTATATCGAAATTGGTCTATTGCACTCGCCTAAAGGTAAGATCAATTTGGAGAGAATTTTCAAATATCACTCTCTGTGTCAATCCTTAACTGCTCTCTCATTGCTACGTGTATATATTTAACGAGGCTCTCGTTAACGTCTTAAATTTCTATTAATTGCAGTTGTTTTCTGTCTAGGTTCCAGACCCCCATTTATACAGTATAAATAGCTTTTCAAAAAAATTTGTAACCGTTATTCTTTTGAAAATGTATGTTGACTAGCATACGAAACGTCAAGATTATAAAATGAAAGTTTTCAATATGTTTATCACCGCTGTTTGTTTTATCTTTTTAATCAAGTTACGATGGCCGAAGACCAAGAGTTTATATTTACTTCAAGTTGCTCCTTAACTGTTTCACAAAGGATGCATCAAACAGACCTTCAAACAACTGCTTCTCCGCTGATTTGTAGACGTTAGCCGCTACATTAGAGACCTTAAGCACCACGACGGGAGCCACGACGACGGCATACCGGAAGCACATTTTCCGTTCCGGTCATGCGCAGAAACTAAATAACTGATTGCAATCCGCCGTCGTCCGCACGCTGACGAGGCCACATTAACTGTTTTGACGTAGTGTCGACAACGTCGTAGTTAATTGCAAAGTTTTTAGTCCTTTTAGTCGTTTTTTTTCTTACGGCACATAAAGAAGTACCTTTCTGGTGTTTGCTGTTAAAGTTTTTTGAGGAGAAATTCTACAATGAACATCCCTGAGGCAGGAAAATGCGCTAGCACAAGCCGCTAGTCGGCAAATTCACAGAAAACCGCAAGCTCGAGGAAATCCACTCGCTAAGATCTATTACATTTGTATCTTCTGCGCTTTAGTTTTCACTGATCCAGTTTACAGTCAAACTAAGCCGAAGAGTACCCCTAAATATTGCACTTATGAACTGATTATTTGAAACTTGAAACCCGCTAGTCGTTTCAAGAATGCAATAATGAATTGATTATTCGAACATTGAACTCGCTCGTTCGATCCAAGAATACGGCTAACGGGTTCCGTTTTCGAAAAATCAATTCACTATTGCATTCTAGAAAAGACTAGTAGGTTTAAAACCTACTAGTCGCAACAGCGAATTGATTTTTCGAAAACGGAACCCCATTAGCCGTATTGTTGGATCGAGCGAGCGAGTTCATAATTGCATTCTTGAAACGACTAGCGGTTCAAGTTTCAAATAATCAGTTCATTCATGCAATCTTGAGGGGTATGCTTCACTTAGTTTGACTGTAATATGCGGTGTCGGAGATCAGGAGTGCCTCAGCAACAGAAGTCTCAGAACGAAGAGCATTTTTCTCGACTCGAAATTCAGCTTCACATTGTACAGGATCCATGGTTTCAAAGTCAAATTCTTCGTAGTGTTTATATACAAGGGAAGCTAGGGTTCTTTGAAACGTTTTTCTTCAATAAACGGACGAATTCTTCATCGTCTATTGTTTCCTCGTTTTCAAGGTATTTTCGAAGTGGTATCTTTTCTGAAAACTTGCGGGATTAAGTTGCCGTCGCAGTGTTGCTTAACATGCTTAGGCGAGTGAAACGCAACGCCGGTCTCGCCTCAGCCTTTACGCGGATGTGCCGTCCCCGTCGCCACCTCTCGTCGCGGTGCTTAAGGTCTCTATTAAATGCATTGTGAGACGGGGTGGCCCAGTGATGTTAATCATTAAAGAAATTTTACAGGAAAAGTTAAAAAAAATGCTGGGGGGAGCAGCCTGTGATAGACAAGCATCCCATGGAGGCGACGTAGCATTACTTCAAATATCCTTTTGACACCAAAACCGAGAAAATGCTTACTTTGGCTAATCTGGGCCCAGGGGCACAGGAACCCATTTCTGGAAGGTCTCGAATATGAACAGAGGTTCCCTTTATACAAGAGGTTTCAAGCGTGTACACTCCTTCGTTTTTAAATACGGATGAACTAAAAATGGCTTTGCGTGCCCGAAACGTTGGAAGAGCTTTCGAGAAACGGGCCCCAGTACAATTAAAGACGATGTAAGTAAATTAACCGCCATAGAGTTCACGGAGCTGCATGACGCTTCGAGAATCAGCTCTTCAGTGGTAAGAGACACTTATACCCTACAAGTACATCAGTACTTTGAAGAAACTGTGCAATAATAACTCAAACTTTTGGAGTAATGTCATAACTTAAGCTTAGAATTTGCCTGCGTCTTCTTTTTGTCGCATAGCTTCTGTACGTTTCTTTCCACGAAGAAGTTTCTTGATAAACTCTACTATCTTTGCGAAAAACGCTGCATAAATTCTGCTAAAGCCGGATTGACTTGCAAAAGCTTCAACAAACTCGCGAGTTTGTTGACTGCCGATTGCTTCCCTCACCATCTCTTTAAGTAGTTCTTGGGAAGACGATTCATCCATTGGTAGAGGTACTGGGTTTTCAGTTACAACTTCATCATAAGCTGGAGGTAGGTGAACACTGAATCAGACACTCGTGCGGACTGTAAACGTGTCGTTCCGTTTCCAGTTCTGAAACAGAGAGTCGATTAAACTTGCTCTTTACATCATCACCAACTCCTCTTGGTCTATCGGTCTCTGCCCGGCTTTCTGATAAGAGATCTCCACAAGAAATCGAGATGCGATCAAAGTTTGCCAACAAAAAATCTGCCTTTGCATTCCGGTTGATGCGTTTGAACGCAGCAATCCAAAGGGCTGTGAGCCAATTATCTCTATCCGGCAGTCTCGGCTTCGTTAATTCCCCGGCTGGTACAAATGGCAAATTAGACACAGCTTCTTGGTGAACTCCCCTACTAAGAAGAAAATCCTGAATTTTCTTCTGGAAATCTCGTATTTTTTTTTGGAAAAGGCTGATTTGTTGTTGAACAAGATCGACGGAAGTGTGATCTTTTTCTTTGGCATTCAAGTGAACTTGATTAGCAAATGTCAACACGACCAGAGCGTGATCCCACAGACTCGGTCCAAACGTTTCTGTGAGTTTTCTAATGGTCCTGGCGTCGTCGTCACTGAATCTCTTAGAGGTCATATCTGTGCAGAACAGGAACAATCAACGGTTTTTACTTTTCTTAAAATTTGACGGAGATATCTTTCGTCGTTGCCAATACCATCTGCCAATCCTGGGGTGTCGAAGACTGTTATCTTCACGTTGTTCTTTGTAAAATCGTAAGGTGTTACCTGCAAAACAAACGAAAACCGTATTTTAAATCATATCATCACTTCACTCACTAACCCTTATGATAAGCCGCACTGACCACAAAACTTTTTTTCGGCTTGGGTGATAGCGCCTTAAGATGACTCTCGATCGTTTGCCCTATCATGTCATCTTCCTGTCCCGCGAAAAGACTGCTTGTAAAACTACATCCAATTTTGTATAATAAAGTTTATGTTATGTTGAAATTGTATGAAACTGACACCGCTTCGATGTAAGATCAGTGGATAGTTCACAATCGCGAAAATAGCTCTTGCATCTATTACTCAAACAACGGAGACCGTTATCAGGAAGTGAAAATTCACTCACGTCCATAACGGCTGTAAAATTGGTAAACGAGCTACACCGCAGTTAAAAGCCGTGACAGAGCTCCTTAGTTACGCGGTGTTTTATGGATGTACTGCAAAATAACTTACGTCATCCGTTTGTGGATCGAGTTCTTCGCCCTCTTCAGCGAGGTGTTCTCCGATAAGTGCATTCGTTAGGTGAGATTTTCCAGTGCCTGTTTTTCCGCTTAAAAGTATCGTTATTTCACGGCGGCCTGACAAGATAAATTCGCAAAGGTGATGTTCGATGTTCGTTGAGCTGCATATCAGTTCATTGAGCTGGATTGTGGCAGTATTCAATTCATCGGTTCCTTTTTCTGCCATCTTGATAGGCTTTGAGAGTTCCTGTTGGATTGTAAGATAGAGGTTATTACACGACCGCGCGGAGATAAGATGTTTCTCTTTCTCTTGAAAAAAAAAAATTTTTCAACACGAGGAGAGACATTTCGTATCTCCAAGCGGCCATGCAATGTCCTATTTACTAAATAAACACCAAATACAAAAACCATTTCATTTTCGCAAGGAAAGACGTGATTTATAATGTAACCATAGCAACGTTGATCTTTTCAGTTGTGAAAAATAATAGGGCCTGTTTACAAGGAGAGAGAGTTACCCTACAAAGTGGGTTACCCTAGCACTCATACATTACAAGGCAGCTAGGGTTACCCGGGTAGGAGGGTTACCTTATCTGTGTCACCTAGGGTTACCCCGGCAGGCGGGTTAACTTTTTCCCTTTTAAACGCTCCAGGTAGGGTAACCCTAAGTCTACCTAACAACAATAAAAGCAAGTGACACACTCGAACACCAACCCCTACCCGGGTTAACTTTCTAATTGTTTCCAGATCCTTTGAGTGCATGTAACCACACATAAGTAGTCCCTGGTTGTAGGGTTACCCTACCTGTGAAATTTTGCTTGTTAACCCGGGCTATCTCTTGCCCTTCAGCTAGGGTTAACCCGATTGCTAGGGTAACCCTTTCTCCTTGTAAACAGGCCCTAGGTTGTTCCGTATCCTTTGAAGAAGTGCAAATTTTTCAGGTTCAAAATCTTTGTCCAGTCTTAGCTAACACTTAAGAGCTTCTGCCTGAGAGACCGGGGCAGACTTGGAAATGAGGGTCGGCCGATTTTGCTTAAAATTGGTACACAATCTTGTTATGTAGACTTATGTAATATGCCAAAGTTTCAGCTTCAATGAACTTTTTTTAGCCGAGTTCTGGATATCAGCCCCTCAGGGGTCCCCAGAGGCTGATTTTCAGTGCAATTTTGGCCACTTTTCAATCTCTCTGTCGGTAACGTACAATTAATTCTTGACAAAAATAAAACTATCCTTGTAATGCCCTATTCTTAGCCTTTTATGGTAACAAATCAGCTCATGGGAATTTTTCGTTAGCCAGTGGCTGTTATGTCAACTTGGACCTATTTGTAGCATATGGGAACCAACCGGAAATGGCCTGTTTTTCAGACCTTATATTTTCCATGCCCATGTTTTATATCGGGAAGTCTTAATATCCCTGCAAAGTTCAGCCCTTGGGTTAGTAATATCAAGAATAAAATACTAAGGTTGAGGCTTTTTTACCAAGAAAAATCTTACAAGAAGATGACTAACCTGGCCACTTCCGGTTAAAGTTTCAACAAATCGTGGCGTTAAAAATCAGCTGTTTAATTTTGATTAATACCTTTCTTCTTCTAAATTATGTTTTTAGAGACTCTGAAGCTAGATGTAACCGAAAAGACTTGCTATTAATTAGCCAATTTTTATGTTTTTTTTGGGACCGATCAGATTTTGGTCCGGCAACGGTACGGTTAAAAATTACGTGGAAGTAGTCTTGAAAATTTATACGGACAATGGAGCGGCTGTGAACAAGGATATATTGTATACTTAACAACCCATCTCTTGCCGGTTAATAGCAATCTATCAATGCATCTTGTTTGGTCTAAACTGCAATATTAAGTTTATCATGATAACTGAATAACAAGCCTGTGGCTCCAAGTAATGAAGGGGTAATTAAATCAGGAAATAAGCCAAGCTTTGTGGCCCCATTTCGTATTATAATCCACCTATTTGGGACTTCTTTTCTAAAGGAAAACAGCTTAGCAGTTATTCTAAATGCAATCACAACGTCTCTCGCAGAGACTGCTTGAAAATCGCTTTGAACTTTAGGAGATTTCAAATACATGCAATTGTACCTAATTGCAGTCTCATTCTTCCAGTCTATACGCAAAGTGCGACCGTCTGGATAAATTCTCTTACTATACTGAAATGCTTACCTGGCTTAAGGTTTAGACGAATGCCCCTTCCCTATAATCTCTTGAGAGGGTAGCAAAATTAAAATCCTTAGCTCAGCGATAAATTGGTCGTGAGTGCGTCGTTGCTGCCAGTAATGAAAATTCAGGCCGATTCACGCGTACGTGACGAGGACGCGATATGTCAACTTATCTCTAGTTTGCTGAGCTCCTGAAACATGCTATCTGAAACGTCAGCTGTAACTTTCCTCGGTTTCTTCAATTTCTTTTTTCTCTTTGATTTTCTTGATGGAAACGGTGTTGACATAGCCCACTTTGGTCACGCAAACTGCTGCATTTTCGGTGGTGACGTGGCAATAACAATCGTCTTGAATTCATCCTTTGTAATGCCAAGCAAGCCAGCTTGGTTGAGAATCAACTTCCGTATCAGGGGCTCATTTTTTAAATTTTCCAGCAGACTAAATTGTAATAGCCAGACTGTTGCTCCTCTGCCTTTCAAGCGAAATCAAATGAAACAAATTCGCTAACAGGTTGAAAACATTTAATTAGCTTAATTAATTGATCGCAGTTTCTTTTCTGGTAAATTACAAATCAACCGACAGAATGTCATTCAACGTTCTTTTAAAGTGCTGGCCACACATTTTCTTTTCCCTGTTCCGTTTTATCAGTTTACGACAGATTGAAGTAAACATGTGATGTAGAAAACGGCGCATTCGGATTCTACGCTAAAGCATAGTCACGGCCTAATGGTTAGGTGGATAGACCCGGATGGAGCGCTCCTAAATACTAAGGCGTCGCCATGTCTTCTTGGGAAAGGCAACTTTCTTTCACAATCCCTCTCTCCACCCAGATGTATAAATGGGAGCCGGTAATTATCATCCTGGGTGGAAGAGCAATAACCAATTTAATCTCCGGCAGGTATAAGACACTGGTCCTCGTGACGACTTTACCATATCACCTACAGCAATAGCCTGAGTATCAGGCTTTTCTTCCTCGCGAGGTAGGAGGAGGAATCACCCTGCAATTCCTCCCTACCCCTACCCTCTTGCTAGGAAAGGCCTGATACTCAGGTTACTACAGCAAGCATACTGGTCGTCCTGAGGATTATCGCTTTTGATTATGGAAATCAGAGTAAACCAGCATTCTACAGCTGGGGTGCCAAACAAGTTCAAGTTCATAGGACTCCAAGAAAGCTGAAATATCGTATTTCCCCAGTTATCAAACCAGTGAAGGAAAATCCACTCCTCCCCTGTCCAATCTTTGGTATACAGTACATGATTTAGTCTGCTTACCACCATGGAACTGTGTTGACTAAGAAAGCAATAAAGGGATAGAGTAAGGGAAAGTTTTCTAGTAAGACATTTTCTAGCAATTTAGTCAGACATTCAGCAACTTGACGGGGAAAACGGACCATCTTAGACATCCCCAATTTAAAATTCGTAGGCCGTTTGTACAGGGGGACTGGGTATTAATAATTAAACATCCATTTATAGTTCTTCAGGTTCTCATGCAAGTTCAAAACCAATCATTCTCAGAAGTATCAAGGAGCAGAATCTAGACGAGAAAAACTGAATTCCAAGTCAATCAAAGCCAGCAAACTACAGATAAGTTGGCATATCGCGACCTCGTCACGTACGCAAGAATCGACCTGAATTTGCATAACTCGCCGCAAAGATGCACTCATGACCAATTTATCGCTGGGCTAAGGTTTTTAATGTTGCTTCACTTTTAAGAGATTATAGAAAAGAGACATGCCTCTAAACCTGACGCCAGGTAAGCACTTATAGTAAGAGAATTTATTCAGACACTTTTTGCATATAGACTGGAAAAGTGAGACTGCAATTAAGTACAATTGCATGTATTTGAAATCTAAAGAATCAAAGCGATTTTCAAGCAGTCTCAAGTGTTATTCACTTATCATGATTGCAGTTTAGATCGAAAAAGATGCAGTGGTAGATTGTTATCAACCAGCAAGAGATGGGTTGTTAGGTATACAATATATCCTTGTTCACAGGCGCTCCATTATCCGTATAATTTTCAAAACTGCTTCCACGTAATTTATAACCATACCGTCACCGGACCAAAATCTGATCGGTCCCAAAAAACACATGAAAATTTGCTAATTAATGGCAAGTCTTTTCGGTCACATCTAGCTTTAGAGTCTCTAAAATCATAACTTAGAAGAAGAAAAGTATTAATCGAAATTAAACAGCTGATTTTTACCGCCACGCTTTGTTGAAACTTTAACCGGAAGTGGCCAGGTTAGTCGTCTCCTTGAAAGATTTTTCTTGATAAAAAAGCCTCAACCTTAAACTTAATATTGCAGTTTAGACCAAAAAAGAGGCATTGATAAATTGTTATTAACCGGCAAGAGATGGGTTGTTAGGTATACAATATATCCTTGTTCACAGCCGCTCCATTGTCCGTATAAATTTTCAAGACTACTTCCACGTAATTTATAACCGTACCGTTGCTGCGGACCAAAATCTGATCGGTCCCAAAAAAAAACATGAAAATTTGCTAATTAATGGCAAGTCTTTTCGGTTACATCTAGCTTCAGAGTCTCTAAAATCATAACTTAGAAGAAGAAAGGTATTAATCAAAATTAAACAGCTGATTTTTACCGCCACGATTTGTTGAAACTTTAACCGGAAGTGGCCAGGTTAGTCATCTTCTTGTAAGATTTTTCTTGGTAAAAAAGCCTCAACCTTAGTATTTTTTTCTTGATATTACTAACCCAAGGGCTGAACTTTGCAGGGATATTAAGACTTCCCGATATAAAACATGGGCATGGAAAATATAAGGTCTGAAAAACAGGCCATTTCCGGTTGCTTCCCATATGCTACAAATAGGTCCAAGTTGACATAACAGCCACTGGCTAACGAAAAATTCCCATGAGCTGATTTGTTTACCCATAAAAGGCTAAGAATAGGGCATTACAAGGATAGTTTTATTTTTGTCAAGAATTAATTGTACGTTGCCGACAGAGAGATTGAAAAGTGGCCAAAATTGCACTGAAAATCAGCCTCTGGGGACCCCTGAGGGGCTGATATCCAGAACTCGGCTAAAAAAAGTTCATTGAAGCTGAAACTTTGGCATATTACATAAGTCTACATAACAAGATTGTGTACCAATTTTAAGCAAAATCGGCCGACCCTCATTTCCAAGTCTGCCCCGGTCTCTCAGGCAGAAGCTCTTAAAACTGCTTCTGGCTTATCGTTACTGACCATTACTATTTTGGCGCTTTCTTACTTGCACTTCCTTACATTAAACAAAAATATATCTAAACAAATCAAAAGTCAATGTCTAAAAACCTGATTAAAAAAACATCGGCAGTATCCCGCAACACACTGCTCGATTGAGAGTCACGCTCCCTTACGCTGGACTGATTTTCTGTGGCATATGAACAGTGGTACTCTCAATACGTCTCTCAATTGAATGCATCTAACAATGGTCCAGTTGTAGCCAGTTTTCGATGCTTTTCAGTGATATAGGTAAATATTGCAAACGTTTTCCCAAAAGTACAAAACTACCGGACAGTCAGTTTGGCTGTCACTTGTTCCGCCGAGACAACCGACGGCCGGAAATACGTCTGCGTTCGCAGGCTAGTTATTTCTTCACCAAGACTATTTAAAATACAAAGCTTCTGCCACATGCACAGGGAACTCTGCTGGGAGATGAGCCTACTCTAAAAGCCACGAGTGCCAGCTCTATGTTCAACAAACATTCATGAACAAAGACAAGTCACACTTGATTGATCATTCTGGGAAACAAAGATGCCTAGCAATTCTTAGAATTCGAAAGATTGGAAATATGTAAACAAGTGCTTAGTGTTGCTTCGATCTCTTGCGACTCGTTTTATGCTCGTCTTCAAATTCTCTTAGCTCAAATACGTCACGTATGATAAAATATTAATTATCGCACCTCACCTCAACTTCTATCGAAAAGCATTTTCCAATTTCACGCTACATATGGAGGATGCGCACAAATGGCGTATCTATTACGCACACACAGAAGTTAAGGAGATGTCTCTCCCAGCATGACTAAAACAAAGTTTAAGATAAACTACATGTGTTTTACATGCATTTATTCTGCATTAGTTTTGTTAGGATTAATTCTAGAGCTTGTTCTATTGTGAATTAGTGACATATATCACTGACTTCCCCCTACAGCTTCAACCGTGACTTGGCTCGACTTAGTACTGAGTGTATTAGTATTATCATCAGTCCCCTTTGTAATAATGACCTTAATCAACTCTCGCAGTCTTTCTTCGCACACATTTTCTTGTGTATAACTGTTCTTCCCGGGATGGGGGCCTAACATGTGATACGAAGCTCCTGATTGTAAAGCAATGACTCATTTTGACGCTTTCTGTCGACAAAATGACGCTTGTGATGCTTCACTGGAGGTTTAACAAATAACACAACTCGAATGCTGAGGACGGAGACAAAAGTCTCGCAGGCAGTGAATATTTTAGTTACAAAAAACATATATTAGGTGCGATTTGAGAAAATACATGTACATGGTGGAGGCAATGAAACCTGTAGATGCACAAATCTTATCAAACTAATCATATGTAGTTGTTGTATCTTTTCCAAGATACAGGACACTGGGTTTGTACCATGCAACTCTATTCGATCTACTTCCGCTTGGGTGTCGAGTCGCATTGAAAGAAGTTCAATTCTAGAATCGGCCGACATCAAGAATTATCAAGCGTTGTTTTTTGTGACAAATGGACGACTTCGAAAAACTACAGAGGAGATTTAAGTCTATAGAATTAGTTCAATTGTAATCGTTGTACCTCTCAGAATTTTCGTAGGCGAGCTTGCACCAAATGTGGTCGATGGTTCCTCTCTGCAAGGGGTGTCGTATTCAAATCACGCTTACCATCTCTCGAGTCCAGTCATCCTTCAGCCAAATATAACGTACATTTTCAGCCAAGTATCATTTTATAGTCTTGCTCCTTGACAGCACAGTGTTCGCTTTTTCAACAGCAAAACAAATATACCATTTTTTTCCTGCAGCTGCAGTT
>JAHPZR010004707.1:60000-75883 GCA_019787425.1 Platygyra sinensis
TAATAATCATCATAATAGTAATTATCATCATAATTAGTAGTAACAATTGGACCGAGTGGAGTACAATTCAGGGAGTAATCGCGCGAATAATTTCAAAATCAGACCAGCGCGAAGGGCGAGGCCGATTTGAAATTGCAAGCACGATTACTCCCTAAATTGTACGACACGACGTCCAATTACTAAATAATCGTATCCATGATAACAAATGTCTTTTGAGAACTTCTTTTGAGCGGAAACGTCTGTAACGCTTATCAGAAGTTTTGAAATCTATAAGAAACAATGCGAAGGTTTTTTTAAGCGTGCGTAATTGACGTGCGAAACGTTCAAATTGGATACCTGTAATTGGACTAAGTGGCTGCGCGCCGATTAGGCCACAAATACAAGGCGCGCGGAGAACCAATCACGATCGCGAATTTCGTTATAGATACGATTAGTTATAGCAATAGGATTGAATGGAGTCCAAGTCAGTCTGTAATCATAGGAGTGACTCTCATAATCTTTCATTACTACTAGCAATTAAAAACATGGAGAAAAGCTTGCAAAATGGCTGTTATTCAGTCACCGGAGACTAAACCTCCATAAAATGATTGGAGACATAAAATGATTGGCTCATGTAACTGTCCGATTACAGCCAACTGTCCGATTACACTGTCGAATAATCTACAACTTTGCAGATTAATTAGAGCAAAATACCGTAGTTTATGCACCAATCACATTTGAGGGAATTGTACTTGTTGAATATGTTTATTAGTTTGTGAGAAAAAAGCATTACAAACAATTCCAGTTTACCCATTGGAAGACAAACATTGTCTTTCTACTCTATTGTGCCGACCAAAATAAACCAAACAATCTAATCGGCAAACTAAACAACCAACTACAATTACAAGTCTCGTACCTAAACCAGAGCGGTTTTCATTTGAGTAACAGAGAAATTGGTTTGCATTACCACGCTTCAGGATTGGCTTAAAAAAACTCGCGCCACTTTTTCATCCAATCAGAAACCAAAACCAATCGTGACGCGTTCGCACGTGTTTTCCCGCGCTTTGCGTCAGCTACATGCAATTGAATTCTGATTGGTTCACTGTATTGTCTGTGTGCTTTGTGACCGGCTAGTGCGGTTACTTTGGTATTGGTTTACGACACTCAATTGAAAACCACTCTATTAACAAAACCCATTAGTGATTAGTTCAAGATCAAATAAATCAGAAAAAAAATCCAGGGAATAAAGCTCTGATCATCTTAAGCCAACCGTCTTAACTTGATCTAAATTCTCCCGACTATTGATGGGAACAAATTTATCTTAACAGCAGTGAGAATGTGGAGGTTAATCATGAACACTTATTAGTTTCGGTAAACATAGAAAATAGCTACCTTATCGCACGGAATTCTCGCAAAATCTAATTTTCAAGTTTTTCAGGGCTTTTCTTTTTTACTCGCGAAAGTTTGATGACAATGAATATTTCGGAATCATAGAATTGCTGAAAATAGCTCCAAATTCGCAAAAAATTAAGTGTCGCGAAAATTTCGTGTAATAAAACGCAAATCCACGTGACACTAATGTCCAACAAACATCTTACGCAACCTTCATACCACGATAATGTCTAGTTAACAATTTCCATTATTTCACAAACACTCCCTATAATCGTACAAATATAACATCGCGAAGTGTCTGTCTGTGAAACATCGGTAAAACAAATAGTACATAAATTTCTTGAGGTAACTAACTCCATTTCTTTTTGCCAGTTTAACGATGCACAACAACATCGTTTGAAATTAGTTTTCGGGGTTTTGTTGTTGTTGCTTGCGGACTTACCACTATAATCAGTTACCACGCCAAGTGCAAATGACCAAGGAAAGTGCTGCTGGTTGTGTTGAATTTACAGCTATATCTTGGAGTTCAAGTATACAGCTTGTTTAAGGTCTTAGTCATTATCACGTTCATGGCTAATGCTCAATATTAATCACAAATTACACCGATACTCTATTGTCAGTTTTATTGCCTAGTCGCCTGAAACATCCCATTTGCAATCTGTATCTGGGGTGGCAAGGATACTTCAGGTTGAGACTGGTCGGAAACACCTCACGCGAACTAACGGGGTGGATAACCCCCAGGGGGAAGTTGTTGCCCGGGTGGGGGTTGCTGCCCTTGATGGGGGTAGCCTTGAGGCATTCCATATGGACCACCGTAATAATAACCAGGGGGTAGTGAAGGTGGCGCGTATCCCGGATACCCTCCGGGTACTCCCCCAATTCCTCCTGGAGGTGAATAACTGCCGTACTGATACGGCATGTATCCAGGGGGAGGCATCGGTTGGTACGGCTGACCAGGGTACGGTTGGGAAGCTCCAGGGGGAGGAGCCGTCGGGGGTACCCCAGGGGTAGCAGCTGAGGGAGCTGAGGTTGGAGGGGCCACTGGTCTTGGCTGCTGCTGTGGCTGAGTAGATGGAGGAGGAGGGCGGCCAGGAGGAACTCGGGCACCTGAAATGATGAAGACAAATGTAATTAGCAAAAAATACCTTGATTGTATTGTAGTCAAGTCTTCAACCCTGAAAACAAAATGAAAGCAAAAACTTCGAAATGAAAGCTACTGAGCAGTACTAGATACTACTAGTCTGCAGTACTATTATGTGCTGTTATGAGCTAATTCCGAGTGGTCTCTGTCCCAAAACGAACGCTTCGACGAAGATGTGTTTTAAGATGTTTCCAGTCCCTACTGCGCAATCTCAACACCCAAATGTTTACAAACGGCTCACTCGATAGAATGCGAGTCCTTTCAAATTGTTTTTTCAACAGCTTCACTGATTTTCACAGCTGCGACGTTGTTTCACCAAGTATTATGAGAAAGAACGAAGCATTAAGCTTCGACCGGTTCGCACCATTATGTTGTTTTGAAACTTTGAATTTACTTCATGTAAGTAGCCGCAAAATGTTTACATTTCGTGACGTCTGTCATGAAACAAAACAAAAAACGCAAACAAACTTTTGAAAAGACTTCAACGAACATAGTTTTTCACTGATGAAGAGCCAAGCCCGAAAAGTCTGGAAACATTACCCAAAATATGGCACTTTTATTCAAGATTATTCTCACTGAATACTTTTATGCTAAACTTTTAGAAAATGCGCACTACGGACTAAAACTCATTTCTAACCTGCGCGTTTATTTTACCAACGGGTGGAGGTGGTAATTACGCTGTTTATCCTAGTTTTGTTCACTGTAAGCCTTATGAGATAGTGCTATTGTTCCATTTATCAGTCACTAACCTGAAGGTTGATGGTGGGGTGGCACTTGAGGAGTTGGTTCTGCTGGTTGGTTCGCTATCGTCTTCTGAAGATCTCTGCAATCAGTTGGAATGACGGAAACGTCAACTCTATTTAGCAGACCGTGTAGCTAACTTTAAACCAGCACAGGCGTGACTCTAGTTTCATAGCACGAAGTGTCTGGGAGTATTTCTCTCATACATCACAGCCTCAAGCATGTAAGTGCAATAGAACCTCCACTAACGGCCACCTCTTTGCAACGGGCCCTTTTCTGTCCTGGTAGACAGTTCATACACCGTACATTCATTCTTAATTTAGCCACCTCCCCACAACGGCAACAGTCGCTAAACTGCCATTTTCCTGTCCCCGAGGAGGCCGTTTATTGAGAGGTTCGACTGCATCAACGGAACATGTTCAAAGTTGTTACCTGGACAGCTCTTCACGCTCCGTTTTCCGGGCGAAAACGAGATCGTTGACCTTCTGCTGGTAACGCACCAGGATAGGAGTGAAATCATTGTAGAACTGAAGGGAAAAAAAGTTAGAAAAATAAATAAACAAAGAGAGAAAAGTAAGAAAAGAGCCCTAAAAAAGCCTAAAAAACCAACATGAGTTAACAAGAATAAATTAACAAGTCTCAATCGCGGTGTACCTTAGTCCCTTCCTGTAGATTGCCAATGAGCTCCATGTAAATATCATAAGCTGTCGCCAGATCTTTTAGCATGGCCTCACGTTCGGTTGCTGCCTGTCCAGACTGTTTTTCCCTGACAAATTTCTCATTTGCAGTCTGAAATAATAGAAAAGAGAGAGAAGAACTCAGTGCTAAAACAGTCACAGAGAAAATCAGTCAAAAGTAATTACCTTACAAAATGTATTAGTGATACAAGTAGATTGCCATCAACAGGTAATCGCAGAGGTCATGGGTTAGCCGAATCTCGTTTAGCCCTGAATTTTCTTCAAGATTTTTTTAACTGCGACAATCAATCATGTCTTCATATAATGTACCTGTCTAGTGGATGTTTAAATACACATCGACTAAGCCAACTTGGGAAAATATAAGCTGATTGCAACCCTTAAATTTGTCAAACGCAAGAAAACTCTGCACCTCACAATCAATAGCGTAACCCTTCCGTTCAGGCGCTAGATTTACGCCCCGTTCACACTCTCTACAATCAAATTTCCCATTAATACACTTACGGAAACAGAATAGGGAACATTGCCCCTGTTTAAGTGGTCCCACAATTGAAAAATAAAAAAAGGACAAGCTGTACACTTGCACTGCTCTCAGATACATTCCCATTTAAGTGAAGGTCTGCTCTGTTCAGTTTCAAAACCGTTCCCATATTCTATGTTCTCGCCTCCTTTGAATTATCTTCAGCCTCTTTCTCAAAGCGTTAACTAAGCTAACAGAGAATAATCACTGTTGTAAGTGAAGCAAGACTTTTTGCGTCGTTCCTTCGACAACGATATCTTCGTCGCAAGATACAGTTATACCGACCTGAACCGAAGCAAGAATCTTCTCTTGTCTCGCCATACTTTCAGAGACACTTTCCTTCAAACTGTCAAACGCTGCGCTCAGGTTAGAGCTGATAATTCCCTCTACATCAGGGATAGTACCATCAGCGGCAAGGGCGCTGAGAAACTTCACGGCTTAAAAAGAATAAGGGAACAAACTTCCTGAATTAGCAAGTGATGCAATCATATATAAGTTCTTTTTTAGGAGATGTCTGTCAAACTTCACACATGTGGAGCAGCGGAGAAGTGATGGCGCAGTGGTGCGAGCGCTCGGCTCCCACCAATGTGGCCTGGGTTTGATTCTGGCCCAGTGTCACATGTGGGTTGATTTAATTGTTGGTTCTTGGCTTACTCCGAGGGTTTTTCTGGCGGCTCAACGCCACAACATACGCGAGATTATCCGATACTTATACACCGAATGCAAATATGGCGGACCACTCGGTCGTCGCCCGGGACGAGTCGAATGAAAGCGAGGCTAGTTGGGCTTTGATGTTTTGTTTTAAATGCTTCCCGGCCAGAAAACTCTTGCTTTGTGGTCGACCTGTTGTTTTATTTCGCTGTGCCTACGAGTTGCTGTGTTTCTGAATGCGACGAGAGGGGATAGAAATCTTCCACCGTTAACCTCTAAGAGAAAATAGTGGATCAATGCAATTCGTTGAGACGGAGAAAAGGAGTTCACGATCGCCGCGGGGACTAGAGTTTGTTTGCTACGTTTCAGGATAGATCTCAGAAAAATCGTTTAAATGACGAGCTTATGTGGTGTCTGGTGGTGTTCCAACACGGTTTTCATGGCCAATACCCTCCCCAAGGTAAAGAAAAGGTCTCCTTGAATGATATCCTCTGTCTCAAAGGAAGAAGTTATTTGCGTTCGCGTCCACTCGCATGATTGCACGTGCACGGAATCGCACGAAGTAAATATAAATACTACGGTGCAATAACCAAGCGAATGAACTTCAACTGCCCCGTTACTGAAACCAGTGAAAGCATTGAGCCAAATGACAACAACTTAGAGCTAAATGCGATCGCTTACACATTTTCTAAGATCGATTCCAACCTGAACTTAAACAGTTCCTTCGGCGAATGTGAACTCCTTGCCTCCGTCTCTTTGGTTTCCCCTCAGAGGCGAACGAGAAAACTGAAAAAAAGAACACCTTCTCTGCTGTGGAAGATTCCACTCTGTTGCGGTGGCATTCAGGAACACAAAAACGCGTAGGGAGGGCGAAACAAATCGACTACGAAGCAAGACTTTTCTGGAAAAGCATTGTCAAAACAAAACATCGAAGCCCAACTAGCCTCGCTTTCATTCGACTCGTCCCGGGCGACGACCGAGTGGTCCGCCATATTTGCATTCGGTGTATGACGTTAATGCAGATTACTTAAAAAATAAAAATAGTTTACTTTGAAAAGCAGTAAGAACCTGGACCTTAGACTTTCTAAAAGCCCTTTCCACTAACTTTTCCTTTGGTTCTGACGTCGCTCGAGGGAGACAAATAAGCGAAGGACTAAGCAAAGGTCCTGGACCCTATGAGGTCAAGCAAGCGCTTTATGATACCGAAATATTTGGAAGAACACCAAGAATGAACACATTTGATGGCAAGTAACGGTCAATTTTTGCTCGCAGCCTTGTCTTATCAAGCCATGCAGTAAATCATGCTTTCACCTTGGTATGTTGCCCCACTCACCCATATCGTCCTGTTGTACTTTCAAGTCCTGCTCCATGGCGTCTCTCTCAGCTTTGATGGTGTCCACCTGCTCCATAAGATTTCTCAGTTCCTGGACAGCAGGGCTGGACGCTGATGACGATGATGCAGCTCCAACTTTAGGAATCGCCGCTGACAATTCCGCCTGTAACACACAGACAACAGATGGGAGACTATTTCTAAATGGGTATAATTATCACAAGCTGGCCCAAGAACTACTTGAAATCAGTCTGCGAATTACTTTCTCAAACTCAATAATAATTCACGAAGTTCAAAGAAAGGAAAACCCTGACCGTTAGGATATCTGATCTTAATCAGCATAGATTTTTATGATTTCAATTCTCCGTTTTCTCCTTAGTTTTAGTTTTGATTAGTAAGAAATACCAAATACTCATGACAGCGCTTGACAACACTACCAAACACGTCGAATTTCGCCAAACATACTCCGCTACACGTCGTATTTTCAACTCTCTTCTCGGTGTTTGGATATCCTGATGAAACACTGTCTCCCGTGTTTAATATATTACTTCCTGTGTTCCAAATACTTGCACTTCTTTGATGTCTGTAAACCTAAAGTGTTTTGAAAACTACTAAAAAAACATGTTGAATATTCGCAAACAAACTACAACGTCACGAATGGGGGAACTTGGTTCAGTCCCAGAACAATGTTATTGACTCAGTCAGAGCGAATGGATTTCTAGCAGGCTTCGGACTAACAAAAGTATACTTGTTCATCTGGCCCCAGTTGTTCAAAGGCTGGATAACGCTATCCACCGGATAAATCGCTATCCAGTGGATAAGTGTTAACAAACAAACCACGCTATCCG
This sequence comes from Platygyra sinensis, assembly GCA_019787425.1. Classification (NCBI taxonomy): domain Eukaryota; kingdom Metazoa; phylum Cnidaria; class Anthozoa; order Scleractinia; family Merulinidae; genus Platygyra; species Platygyra sinensis. Next base: position 67,298 of record JAHPZR010004707.1, read on the forward strand.
CTGGATAGTGATTTATCCGGTGGATAGCGTTATCCATCCTTTGAACAACTGGGGCCAGATATTCAAGTGGAAAAAATATCTATTGATGATGTAACATTGCACAAACATTGGCTGCTACTGGCATATATCAACCAATCAGAGACTCATCTGAAGAGATACGTCAGCAGCATGTTATTTTTCGGCTCGAAAGCTCAGACGCCTTCCTTTGAAGAGAAGGAAACGATCGTGCGATGACAATCGCTTTTTTTCCCCTCTTCTCTCATTTTCATCTCTTTATCCACGCTTATCAGATAAGTACTTCCGTGAATTGTTTCAGCCAATCACTGATTATTTGTTTCTGGCGAGAGCGAGCTCCTGATTGGTCGCTTTATCTTACCTCTCCTTTACTAAGCAGATCCATATTGCGTCGATGCGTGTTGTATTTCTCGCGCACAACAGCGTCAGCTCGCACAGCATTTTCCATGATGCCGCGATATTTATCAGATTCTTGCCTGAGCTGAACAGTGAGTTCTGCGGATGGTTTTGGCGTCCATCTGGTCGTGAACCGGTCTCTCATCTGCGTGTCTTGACGCTCTTCTTCGTCCATCGCCCGTGTTGCCTATGAGAAGCAAAATGTCTTCCATTAATAGGGATTATTGACCAAACTTGTTCGGTAAACATGGCTGGATAATAGTCCGGTTATTGGGCCTCGACACGGACTCCGTCTCGATCCATAGACGCGCAAAAAAACGAGGCCAACATCCAGTCATCTAAGTTGACAGAACAAGCTTGGTCAATAAAGGATTTTCTATATGGCAAAACAACACTATTTTCCTTCGGGACACAGTGCAGAGACAAATCTGTAGCGGGAAAGATTGCTCCATCTTGCTCGCTCGGGTAGCCAGTCACAGAACAAGATTTCATTCATCCCGCGCGCTCAGGGAGCTAGCCATGTGATAAAATGGGTCCTTTAACCTTCTTAGCAACACTAAGCAGAAAAGAGTTCACCATAGACGTCTTACTCATCGTAAACAAGACCACGAAACACATCCACCTTTCAGTGACGCTGCGATTCTGTGAAAGAAATTGAAAACGGCAACATACACGAGACGAGGCGGTAGCAGTTATTCTCCCATTGGGTTTTCTCACCTCGTCTAGTATTTCTCTATTTCTCTGAAGTAATTCTGGTAACTCCTGCATTAATACATCGATGGCATTCAATCCCCCTTTCTCGTTGACTGCTGCAGATTTGTCCAACAATGACTTGGGAATGGTCTGTCCCGACAAATCTTCAATGGCTGCCGGCAAGTTTAGCGACGCGAGAACACTGGCAAGCAAGAAAACACACCAAGATGAGAACAGAGTCTGTACAAGACAAACCAAGAGCAATGGACGTTAGCTACTGTTCTACAATCTCTCTTTATCTAGAAAATCGAATTTCTTGAATACATACACGTACGGCTACCAGCACCACTGTTACTAATTCACTGTTGAAGGGAAGATATATAATACAAAGCAAAAAGATGGCTTGAAAGTAAAACCCTAGTGTATGACCATTCAAATGAAAGCTAAAGCATTACTTTCACACAGCGTGGTACTGTTTATTATGCTGTACAAGGTGGCTTTAACTTAAAAGTCTGTGGATTAAATCTCATTGTGTGACCATTCAAATAAAAGCTATTGAGCAGTATTTTCTTGTGGTACTGTTTCATGATTTTGCTGTGCCAGGTTCTAACGTTTGAGTCTGTGGATAAAACCGAGTCGTGTGACCATTCAAATAAAATCTGCTGAGCAGTACTTTTACTAAACTACACAAGATGATTGAAACTAAAAAGCTTGAGCGCAGGACCCTTAAAGTGAAAGCCCGTCAGTGGACACTATTTTCAAGGGTTACTATTTGCTTTTTTAAAACCGCCTTTTCTACGTTACAACTCTTGTGAACGAATTACTGACTGACTTGAATTCGAATCTGACTCAGGGCCCTTAGATACCTGTTCATTAACTGGGTTCCTTCGCGAAGTCGGCCAACTTCAAAGTTAATTATTTCTACTTTGCGGGATTCGTACGCCTGCAAGGCATTGTGGACCGCCATGGGCACCAGCTTGGAAAACAGGTCTACAAAATTAGATGAAGCCGGTTTGGATAGCGGCAGAGACTTGGCGAGAGCTGCGCGGCCAATAGGTGCCAGCGAGTCTACATCTGGCATTCTGTCGTGATAAATAAATTCATTGTCTTTTTTAAGCTCTGCTGCCTCTCGCTGAATTCTTCCCTGCCACGTCTGCACAAGAAAGGGGATTAAAAACCATCAGTTCAAAGAACAAGTTGCAGAACTGTTTAAAGCTTCACACTTGAAGCTTCTTTTAATACTGATCATTTACATTTACATTTGGAATCTTGCAAAGTCACCCGAGGTACGTTCGGTGGGTACCGGCCAGAAACTATACTCATTTCACAGAATGTCTGCAGCGGGATGAATTTCAAAGGATGAGATGATTATTTTTATACCAGTCTTGGAATAACCACATGAAAATTAGTAATTTCTGAGAAAAATGCTGCTCTTATTGAAACAGGATGTTCAAGGTGGTGTCACATCTGTTTTTTTAACTGCCTGTTTCTCTAAAAGCACAAAGCAATAGTTACAACAAGAAATGATTTGACGATATAGAAGTGTGCTGTTCATCTGCAATAAACCATAATTTTCTAAATTCTCGGTATTGGACTGGAACGAACATGACACTGAGGTTAACGTCGGAAGACTATTCAAAAAGTAATGAAAGAAATAGTAATAATAATAATAATAATAACGATAATGATAACGATAATGATAATGATAATCGTAATAATAATAATAATAATAACGATAACGATAATGATAATGATAATGATAATCGTAATAATAATAATAATAATAATAATAATACTTTGTTTATATTTTATATAATGCTATTTCTATCGCCATCCAGTAGCACTTTACAATGACTCTCACTAATAACAATTAATTAGCAACGTAGAAATGTCTAAAAACACGAGTAAAATAAACCAACTAATAAAATAACTAAGTTGTAAAAATCAGAATAAAGACTAAGAACAGCAAATAGCATTTATTCCATTCTAATTATATTCCCCCACATGAGCCTTCATTGCATGCTAGTTCCAATCCAATACCAAGGATACAAAAATGGTCTAATGCTGATGCTGCTGTCATTATTTACCGGCCAATTTCATCAATTTCTTAGATCAGCTATACTTGTGAAAAGTCTATGACCAAGAAAAGTCTTTTGTCTTAGCTTGCAGCATTCTGGTTTACCTTGCAGTCAATCAGTCCCATGCTTTGTTTTACAGCATTGGCCATCAGCTGCTCAGCTTGCTGAAAATACATCAAATAGAGCCTGTCAGATACTTGCAGAAAAGAACAGTAGGAAACAATATGTTAATAGAAAGAAAGCATGCACATGAAGTAAGTGGGACATGGTATTATGCAAAAATTGAAATATAATGATCCATTATATTTGTAGAGAAAACCACTTCAAGTTATGTTATTATCATTATCAACAAAACAATATCCATCAGTACAGCTGTGCCTGGAAAAATCCAACCTTCTCATAATAGGTCACTTCAGCTGAGTTGAGCTGAGTTCCACCTACAAGTTCATTTTCATGCAAACAAAACTCATTTTCATATCAATGAAAGCTTTCCACAAGGACTCGTTTTGAAACAGAGGCACAATGTCACTCACAACGCTCTAACTCGCCATGTTGGTGATTCTTCTTGTCTCATAAGATAAAGAAAGAAGCGTCGCGGGAGACAAAACTCTTTTGAACAGAGCTGTATAACAGCAATTCACAGTTTGTCTTCAGCCTGAAATCTCACCTTAAACCTGGTTACACCCTCTCCATAAGCTCCTTTATCCTTAGCCACACGAGCTTGATGATATTCTGCTATTGCTTTGAAAAAGTCTGTCTTGGCTGAAAGAATAGTAATCCACTCCTAGCACAAAATCAAACAAAAAAAAATCAAGGCTTGTACATTTCAATGACACAAAAAAACACAGCTGGCTGCTGGCATCTACTTCACAATCTTTGCCAGGTAATTTGCTACGAGATTTGACAGATTCTTTAGAAAGAGATGGCAAAAGCAGTTGCTTACACCGTCCAACAACAAAGCTCAGCCTACTTCAATACTTTGTGACGACCCTGTAATGCAGCCTACGAGCAGGAAAGTGGGAAAGCTGCATGGTGTTTCCACGCCAGACTCTTCCCAACCAGATCACTTCGTTACCTGAATCACTCATCACTCGCATGTTACTCAATGGCCAGCCTGGTCACAGGCTAATGTACCTATCATGCCACTGTTCATCAGTCATAGAGGCAACCAGAGCATAAATTTTATGTCACTACAGTACAGACTACTCATTAGCTATTTTGTATCTGATTCAGTAGTAATATTGTTACCTTCTCCAATACTTGTTTAAGTGATGTCACTTGTGAAGAACTGCATGCACTCTTATAGAAGTCTGCCGCTTGGGCAGCAACCTTTGCAATCACAGCATCCTTCATTTTATCTAATATACAAAAAGCACACACATATTCAATGTACTAAGTACCAACAAGCTAAAAGATGAAAATGTCTCTCTAGTGGCACTGCTTATCTCTGGTTTTGGAACAAGGACACAACTTGAAGTTCTACAACTCTCACTCTGTCCCTCATTGAGACTCTGTCTAGTCTATGAACGGTTTGAGCCCAATTGCATTATTTGCTAACAATTCCCTAGTACACATTTATACTTCAAGTTGAAGAGGCAGGGGGTAAAGTGGCTTGTCCAACAATATGAAGCAATGACCTAAGCTAGGACTCAAATCCACGCCTCTCCATAAGGAAACATTTAACCATTTGAACATCATACCTACACCCTGTACCAAAAGTATTACATGTAACAGAACCAACACTCACACCTTCAGTTGGTAATTATTCCTCGGTGAAAGATGTTAAATACATCATGCAAATTAGAAGTTGAGGGAGGCGCGGTGGCCTCATGATTAGGATGCTTGACTCTGGAGTGAGCAGTCGGGGTTCGAGCCCTGGCCGGGGGACATCGTGTTGTGTTCTTGGGCAAGACACTTTAAGACAACTCTCACACTACCTCTCTCTACCCAGGTGTATTAAAGGGTACTGGCAAATTTTATGCTGGGTGTTAACTCTACAGTGGTCTACCATCCCATCCAGGGGGGAGTAGAAATACTCCTAGTCAATTCATGTTACTGAAACCGGGATAAGCTCCGGTGTGATGAGCCACCTGGCTCATATGCATACCATACCTCTACCATATTCAAAGTTATACAAGCTCTATCATAGAAGCCGTTCCTTATATTCACAGGAAAACAGACCATTATCAATTTGCTACTTCTACTTTCCTTATCCTTATAGCATCTTTTTTTTTCCAGTTTACATACATGTATATATGTACCTTGCTCTGTTTTATTCCAGATGCTTTCTTGCCCTTGAGCCAACATTATCGCTGACAGTGCTGTCAGCATCTCCACAGACAAGTCAGGTGTCGGTACCTGATGCAGCAGGGGAAATACTTTATCCTTTAGAAGCTGGAAAGCACCACTGGCAGACTGCAGAGTAACACAATACAAAATCATTACTGAAACAGCACAAAATACTTGGCATATCATCACCTTCATGTTAAAACAAATATAAAATCCTCTATCTCAGCTTATTTCTAACATGATGAATGCAAAGCAGAATATACAAAAAAAGATAATAATAATAATAATATAATAATAATAATAATGTGATAGTAATAGTAGTATAATAATAATAATAATAATAATAATAATAACAATAACAATAATAATAATAATAACAATAATAATACTAATAATAATAATAATAATAATGATATTCTCTATATATACTGGATGCAACCATCAATGTTAAAAACAGCACTGGTCTTAACAGGGTGTCCAGTCTCAATAAATATTTATCTGTCAGAAAAAAGGTTAAAAGTAAACTAAATAATAGGGATAACTCTGACCAACTGTTCACCTGAAACATCTTTGCCGCAGTCTTCAATCCATCATCTGTCTGAAAATTTTGAGCTGCAGCTATCTGTCCTTGTAAAACTCCGATGTTAAACAACAAACACAGTCTTTCATACTGGACACTTGATATTGCTAAGGAGAAAGAAAAGAACAAAAACATTGGTTACATAAATTTACATAGCCCTGCAAATTAATAAGGACACTTGGGAATTAATGAATGTTCTAAACAAGTACACAAGAAACGAGTATTCTGTGACCGGCCAATCACGATATAGTTTGAATTGCTACTTAGTGAACATTATTCAATGTGTACATGTAGTTCCAGATAATATCCATATCCCCATGGAAGGGATGTTTTATAAGACCCCCAACCCCACTGGAAGTTACAATTAAGCTCCATACACTTCTTTTAGTTTTTTGGTCTTGCAGAGCCCCCCCCCCCCCCCCAGGAAATTCCAATCCTCTATGTGAGTTAGTATGGATATTTTCTGGAGCTGCACAATTTAATTTGAAAGATACACAGTCACTTACAGCTCTTCCTATAACCAAATAAGGATCCTTTGTCAAAAGCATCATACCAAGTAAATGAGATTCTGATCTGTAACAGAATGTACATACGACAAAAATTTCAACACAACCTTGTGATAACCAAGTGCTTGATACAATCATAGTAAGTTAACGAAACAAGACAAATACCTCTTATCACAGTTCACAGTGGTTTGGCATACAAACAAGGCAAAAGGGTCAATTTTGCATCGTATTAACCCTTTAGCCTAGTTTGCGTGCCTCCCTGAATAAAGGAAACTTTGACAGCAGGCTCAACTCCAATAACAGTTTTTAGCTATTATAGAGTTTTTGACAACAACAGAGTCCAACTTCAACCAACTCTGTGATTCTGTGAACCTTACCTGTGATTCTGATATAGGTAGTTTACCCTCCATTGCCTCCAGCTGATCATAGTACCTGCCATAGAAAGCACAACAATAAAAATTAATGTTTATATCTTTCACAAAAACCACACAATGTGTTTGAAACTCCTATTGTATTAACATGGCACGTTTCAGATGAAATGTCATCCACTGTATTGCTAAGAAACGTTGGTCGTAATAATATTGTAATGTTTAGAGAATATTTAGAGGTTTAATTCTAAAATCAAATGATAAAAATATTATAAACAACAGCCAGTCACAGCAATATATATGCACCACATTTTGTTTTCTGACACCACTAAAGGCTCTTGACATCAAGGGTTTACTTAACGTTTTCCAAACATGGAAATGTAAAAACCATGCAAAGTCACCTAGTCTATCACTTAAGAGACGAACAGAATAAACAAAAGCAGAGGTTTCTGTGGTAGAAATTGTAAGATGTTGGGGATAAACAAAATAAATGAAATATATAACACCACAGATAAGATCAATTGCCGCAAAAAAATGTTAGCCGCTCAACTTGAGGGTTGACACATATTAAGTGGCTTATTATAGTTTGTGATTCATTGACTAATTTTGAAAACTTACTTTTTTGTGGAAAACTTGTTCGAGTTTTAAGTTTTTTGAAATAACTTTTTCTGGAAAAATTCAGATAAAGTAGAAGTCTTGAATTTGGTATAAAAAAATAATATTGGACAAAATAGGCCCTTGAGGTCTATAGTCACCTTAGTCAAACCCCCGCCAGACATCAAGTACATGTAATTGATATGTACTCCATATCAGACCAGAGAAGATAAGAATAGTAGATTGCTTTTAAAGGTAGCCTGACTGCAGGCGTTATTTTGGAGCGGAACGCTAAATAATATATCGGGTTTTCGTTGCCGCCATCTTGGATGCTTGACCAGTAGAGGAGGACTGGTGCAGAGGGGATGTCCGGCGGGGGGTGGGGCTATTTTAAAGGGTGAGGGAGAAAATGAACCCAGAGCCCACTTAAGAGCGAAACAGTCTGAAGTGTTCCCACTTTCACGGTAGAAAAATAAATCAGACAGCATCAATTGGGTGTGGCATTAATTACTGGATCTGGTGCTGAAGGACTAAAAAATTTGATGTATCCCCCAGTCATACCGTAATAGCTTGTGGCTATCTCAAAGCCTGACTGGGGTCATTCTTGAGCAAGGTATCTTACTAAGTTCTATAGAAAATGTTTACCTCTGACTCTTGTTGTTCAGAAACAACAAGAGTCAGAGGCAAACATTTTCTTTAGAACTTATGACATCTCCTGACTACACTTTTTCCATTTTTAAAGGTATCTTACTCTTGCAGTGCACATAACATGTGCATCAACATGCATAGGCTGATTGTCAGCCAGGATAAACTGACAAATTAAAACTATGTGGATGACAATCTGCCTACTAATCTACACAGATACCGTACATAAACAAAATTGTTATTTTACCTCTGATATAACCCTTTCAACCAAGAACACAACAGTTACTCTGAGTGTTAAACACATGTGCCTATAATTGACTATAATTGTTTAAGGCTCAGATTAACTTAACATGTTAAAAACTAATAACTTGAAGTTCTAGTAATTTTATGGTTCATCAAGAAAGTGATTCTCTGTTATTTCC
>JAHPZR010004711.1:0-10000 GCA_019787425.1 Platygyra sinensis
GAGGACACCACGACTAGTACCAGGGGCGCGGGTGCTCGATTCCGGACTCACGCCATATATGTTGTTTCGTTCAAAAGGTCAGTTAGGAGTTTCGCTGTCGCGAGGGCGCAGGCAAACTACTTATTATGTAATTGAGTATATAGCAAAGCTGTGTGTATCCGTTGGGATCCTACTAACGTGTGCTACATCGGGGGATGTTCCAGCTTCTCATTCAAAAAATAAGTAATAAGAAGTTTGCGGGTAGCACTATGAATCATCCTTGGATGATTACACGATGTCATGTCCTGTGTCCTGACATGATTTGAAACGCCGGGGAACCCCGCGGCTAACCATCACTTCACTGATTGCTCTGTTGCCAGCAGGGTTGTCGTGATGGTGCAGTGTGTAGCACACCCGACTAGTATACCAGGGGGACGCGGGTTCGATTCCCACTCACGGCACTATATGTTTTTTCATTCAAAAGGATCAGTTAGTAGTTCGCTGTCGCTATTTCTTCATTCAAACTACTTAATTAATTAATATAGCAAAGCGTTGTGTATCCTTTGGATCCTACTAACTTGTGACTACATCGTTGGATTTCCAGCTTTCTTCAATTCTCAAAAAGTACTTAATTATAATCTTGCGCTGAGTAGCCTATGACATCATCCTGGATGATCCGACTGATACTGTCCTGTTCCTGAATTGATTAAAACGCCGGGGAACCCCGCGAGCTAATCAACTCACATTCACTTGTATTGCACTCTGTTCGCAGCAGGGTTGTCCGTGTGGTTGCAGTGGTAGACACACCCGACTAGGTAACCAGGGGGACGCGGGTTCTGATTCCCACTCACGGACACATATATGTGTTTTTTTATTCGTTCAAAAAGAGGATCAGTTAGTATGTTCGCTGTCACCTATTCTTCATTACAAACTATATATATATATATATTATATCGAAAAAAGGAAAAGACTACACTTTTATCCCTAACAAGCCTGTAGTTACGTCGTGATCGCCTCGATCTTCTGTGTTTTTGTGTGACGGAATGATGCGATGTGGTTGGTTTCTGATATTTGTCTTGAAGTCGTTTTCTGTATAAGAAACGATCGTACGGTTTCTGATGTTTGTAGTGTCCGTGTACCGTTCTGAAAAACGGTTGCTTGATTAGATAACTGATGATTGAAGGCTAGTTTCTGTTAAGTGGGCACGCGTTTTTCTGTCGGCAGTTGCATGATCTTGATTGCCATTAACGTTATCTGCGACGGTGTCTATATATATAGCCTCATTCAAATAATTGTAAAGCGTACACTTATGTACAACCTGGTCACACACAAAGACAACAACATGAATACTTACCTGCCCTCTTAACTGTTGTCGGTTCCCATAGCAGCCACCACAGTAGGTTGGAGATGTGACATGTCTGGGTACCTTCTTGTTTCACTGTCCTTATTAGGCCTTCCATCCTGACATTGGACCGGGTGGCAAAAACTTCATCATTACCCCTCGGTAAGAAAATCTACGACACTTGTTGTCATGAAAACTTGGACAAGGGAGGCCTTACTCATTTTTTTTTTGCTGACTTTCTAGCTCTCCTGTGGTACGGCGAATTTCTCTCTAGCTTTTACGCATTGACCTTTCGGGACAGAAAAAATTGTTTTTTCCCTTCATGTGAATCAAGTCTTGGTGCTCTCCCCTAGCCAAAACACAAACACACAGTTGTGTTATACACGAGTTAATGATGTTACATGTGACATGTTTCTTGACACCCCCTTACTGTCCACAAGAAACTCCTGTCCAATGTCAGACTAAACCTCCATGAATGTCGACAATGCCAAGCCTAAAGGAAAAAAAAAGGATATATGAGAGCCTGGTAGGAATGTACGAGGGCTGGTACGAGTTTACCTTAACTCTACCTGCAGTTTAATATCTGTTATTATATAAAAGTCAGTGGTCTATCGGGATGTGGGTACACAATTGATTAAAAACGATACAATATCCTCATAAAAAATTTTGTGAAGACATCAATCCATATCTTCCATATGAGGATATTGTAATCGTTTTTTTTTCAATTTGTTACCACGCCTCTAAGCCAACTGACTTTTATATAATAAAAAGATGATTAAACTGCAGGTATAGTTTAATTGTAACTCGTAACCACCCTCTCACATCATCCAGCTCTCCTATTCTTTTTTTCCTTTAGCTTGCTTGTCCATTCATTGGGGTTAGTCTGACATTGTGACTGGTTTCTGGGTACAGTAGTGGTGTTCAAGAAACATTTCACATGAACATCATTAACTCTGTGTTAACAACTGTGTTTTGTCTTTTCTAGGGGAAGCACCAAAATTGATTGCAATGACGGATTTTCTGAAGGTAAATGCGTAGAAAGCAGAGAGAAATTCGCGTACAACAGAGATCTGAAAGACAAATGGAAGGCCTCCTTGTCAAGTTCATGACAACAAGTGTCGTAGATTTTCTTACCGGGGGGGGGGGGGGGGAAGGGTATGAGAAAGTTTTTTGCAACCGGTCCATGTCAGGATGAAGGCCTAATACGGACAGGAACAAAGTACCCAACATGTACATCTCCCACCGACTGTGTTGGCTTGCTATGGGAAAACCAACTAGTTAACAGGGCAGGTAAGTAATTCTGTTGTTGTCCTTTTGTTGTGACCGGTGTCACAATAGTGTACGCTTTACAAATTTAATTGAATGAGGCTATATATATATAAAACATCAGATAACGTTTAATTGGCATCAATCATAGCAACGTGCCGACAGAAACGCGTGCCCTTACGGAAACTCCTCAATCATCAGTTATCTCTCAAGCACCGTCAAACGCAAACGACACTAACACATCGAACATCATCTGTTCTTACTACCAGTGATAATACGACATTGACCAAGACAATATACAGAAACCACATCGCATCATTCCCTCACAAAAAGAACACAGTGTAACTCGACGGCGATGCACGAAACAGGCTTGTATGGGATAAAAGTGTAGTCTGTTTCTGCTTTTTTTCGATATACTCTTGTATATGTATGATATGTAGGATGTAGTTTGAATGAAGAAATAGCGACAGCGAACTACTAACTGATCCCTTTTGAATGAAAAAACATATATGTGCCGTGAGTGGGAATCGAACCCGCGTCCCCCTGGTTACTAGTCGGGTGTGCTACCACTGCACCATCACGACAACCCTGCTGGCAACAGAGCAATCAGTGAAGTTACTGGTTAGCCGCGGAGTTCCCCGGCGATTTAATCATTCAGGAACAGGACATACATCGGATCATCCAAGGATGATTCATAGGCTACCAGCAAATTATATTAATTATTTTTGAATGAAGAAGCTGGAAATCCAACGATGTAGTCACAAGTTAGTAGGATCCGAAGGATACACAACGCTTTGCTATATTAATTAAGTAGTTTGAATGAAGAAATAGCGACAGCGAACTACTAACTGATCCCTTTTGAATGAAAAAACATATATGTGCCGTGAGTGGGAATCGAACCCGCGTCCCCCTGGTTACTAGTCGGGTGTGCTACCACTGCACCATCACGACAACCCTGCTGGCAACAGAGCAATCAGTGAAGTTACTGGTTAGCCGCGGAGTTCCCCGGCGATTTAATCATTCAGGAACAGGACATACATCGGATCATCCAAGGATGATTCATAGGCTACCAGCAAATTATATTAATTATTTTTGAATGAAGAAGCTGGAAATCCAACGATGTAGTCACAAGTTAGTAGGATCCGAAGGATACACAACGCTTTGCTATATTAATTAAGTAGTTTGAATGAAGAAATAGCGACAGCGAACTACTAACTGATCCCTTTTGAATGAAAAAACATATATGTGCCGTGAGTGGGAATCGAACCCGCGTCCCCCTGGTTACTAGTCGGGTGTGCTACCACTGCACCATCACGACAACCCTGCTGGCAACAGAGCAATCAGTGAAGTTACTGGTTAGCCGCGGAGTTCCCCGGCGATTTAATCATTCAGGAACAGGACATACATCGGATCATCCAAGGATGATTCATAGGCTACCAGCAAATTATATTAATTATTTATTGAATGAGTGTAGCCGCGCGGTTCCCGGTGATTAATCTCACGGGGAACCTCCGCCGCTAACCAGTAACTTCACTGATTGCTCTGTTGCCAGCAGGGTTGTCGTGATGGTGCAGTGGTAGCACACCCGACTAGTAACCAGGGGGACGCGGGTTCGATTCCCACTCACGGCACATATATGTTTTTTCATTCAAAAGGGATCAGTGAGTATTTCGCTGACGGTGTTTTGTCTGATTGAATATTTCCTGCTTGTACTAAAGCGGCTGGAGAAATGATTCTGATTCACTACTAACAAAATTTTTTTACAATGCAATCAAACAATAAACAGAATAAGAACAATGAAAGACAATGATATTGAGAAAGAAAAAGGTATTCAGACGCTCCCTATGGGTATTACATAATAATGTAGAGAAAATGATGTAAAAATCCCAAGTCAAAGCCTTTGAACAAGCGCTTTCTAGCTCACAATGCAATTTTTCGTAAAGGATCCGAAAAAAAAGGCCTTGAATGGTTAAAAACAAAATCCTAGTTACCAGTCCCTGAACTCAAGCATGTGTGCTATACTCTCAGCCCGTAACAAAATCTTGATTGAGCCTTTGAACAATAGAATCACTTAATTATAGAAATAATAAAATTATAAAAGGAGAACACTTGTGAGTGATGAAAATAATGTGTTAATTGTATTTAATTCTATTCCTAGAGTTGAATTCTGATCTCTTATTCAAACCGTAAGGTTGAAGGGTGCAAAGTTGTGCACTCCAGAAAGCTTCTCTTGTAAGCAGACGATAGTCGAGGCTATTTTGATCGCTGAAAATTACCAATTTGTTCAATGATGACGAAATCGAAATCCGACAAAACATGAGTTTCTTTGTTAAAGTGTATCGCCACTTCACAAGTGTTCTTCTTTGTACTCATGGCCGATTTGTGGTTTCCAAAATCTGACTTTAAAACTCGTTAGTTGTTGATCCAAAACATACTGAACATTACATTTGTTACAATTTTCCCTAAGGGATCTATCATTCCCTTTTTAGAAGAGCCAAAACATTAAAGAAATCTTGACACGACCTCGCCGCACCATATCTCACAGAATATACCAGGTTGTTTTAAAATGTAAAGGGCAATGCGACCTCTTGTAAGAATTTTTTTACTCTAATCGCGATCATTTCTTTCTCCAGCGCTAGTACGAAGCGAGGAATATATTTCATCAGACAACACCTTCAGCGACTACTAACTGATTCCTTTTTTGAACGAAAAAACATATATGTGCCGTGAGTGGGAATCGAACCCGCGTCCCCCTGGTTACTAGTCGGGTGTGCTACCACTGCACCATCACGACAACCCTGCTGGCAACAGAGCAATCAGTGAAGTGAGTTGTTAGCCGGGCACCAGGGTTGTTGGATTTCCCAGCTTCTCCATTCAAATAATTAATATAATTTGCTGTAGCCTATGAATCATCCTTGTATGATCCGATGTATGTCCTGTTCCTGAATGATTAAACGCCGGGGAACCCCGCGGCTACTCACTAACTTCACTGATTGCTCTGTTGCCAGCAGGGTTGTCGTGATGGTGCAGTGGTAGCACACCCGACTAGTAACCAGGGGGACGCGGGTTCGATTCCCACTCACGGCACATATATGATTTTTCATTCAAAAGGGATCAGTTAGTAGTTCGCTGTCGCTATTTCTTCATTCAAACTACTTAATTAATATAGCAAAGCGTTGTGTATCCTTTGGATCCTACTAACTTGTGACTACATCGTTGGATTTCCAGTTTCTTCATTCAAAAATAATTAATATAATTTGCTGTAGCCTATGAATCATCCTTGTATGATCCGATGTATGTCCTGTTCCTGAATGATTAAACGTCGGGGAACCCCGCGGCTACTCACTAACTTCACTGATTGCTCTGTTGCCAGCAGGGTTGTCGTGATGGTGCAGTGGTAGCACACCCGACTAGTAAACAGGGGGACGCGGGTTCGATTCCCACTCACGGCACATATATGTTTTTTCATTCAAAAGGGATCAGTTAGTAGTTCGCTGTCGCTATTTCTTCATTCAAACTACTTAATTAATATAGCAAAGCGTTGTGTATCCTTTTGATCCTACTAACTTGTGACTACATCGTTGGATTTCCAGTTTCTTCATTCAAAAATAATTAATATAATTTGCTGGTAGCCTATGAATCATCCTTGTATGATCCGATGTATGTCCTGTTCCTGAATGATTAAACGCCGGGGAACCCCGCGGCTACTCACTAACTTCACTGATTGCTCTGTTGCCAGCTGGGTTGTCGTGATGGTGCAGTGGTAGCACACCCGACTAGTAACCAGGGGGACGCGGGTTCGATTCCCACTCACGGCACATATATGTTTTTTCATTTAAAAGGGATCAGTTAGTAGTTCGCTGTCGCTATTTCTTCCTTCAAACGTAACTATATTATATATATTATATATATCTCGAAAAAAGGAAAAGACTACACCTTTTATCCCTACAAGGCCTGTTTCGTGAATCGCTCGAGTTCCTGTGTTTTGTGTGAACGGAACTGATGCGATGTGGTGTTTCCTGTACTCTTGTCTTGAAGTCGTTTTCTGTTAAGACCGATGTATGGTTTTCCTAGATGTGTTAGTGTCGTGGACGTTTGAAACCGGTTGCTTGATAGATATACTGATGATTGAAGGCAGTTTTCCGTTAAGTGGGGCACGCGTTTTTCTGTCGGCGGAGTTGCATGATTTGATGCCATTAACGTTATCTGAGGTTTATATATATATAGCCTCATTCAATAATTGTAAAGCGTACACTATGTACACCTGTCACAACAAAGACAACAACATGAATACTTACCTGCCCTCTTAACTTGTGGTTTCCCATAGCAGCCACCACAGTAGGTGGAGATGTACATGTCTGGGTCTTTGTTCACTGTCCTTATTAGGCCTTCCATCCTGACATGGTCCTCGGTGGCAAAACTTCTCATACCCTCGGTAGAAATCTACGACACTTGTTGTCATGAACTTGACAAGGGAGGCCTTCTCATTTTTTGTCTTTCTAGATCTCTGTTGTACGGCGAATTTCTCTCTGCTTTTACGCATGTACCTCAGAAATTCCTTCATTGAATCAATGTCTTGGTGCTTCCCCTAGCAAAAACACAAAACACACAGTTGTTTATACAGAGTTAATGATGTTCATGTGAAATGTTTCTTGACACCCTACTGTACACAGAACTCATGTCCAATGTCAGACTAACCCCATGAATGGACAATGCAAGCTAAAGGAAAAAAAAGATATATGAGAGCTGGTATGATGTACGAGGGTGGTACAAGTTACATTAACTCTACCTGCAGTTTAATATCTTTATTATATAAAAGTCAGTGGTATAGGGAGTGGTAACAAATTGATAAAAACGATACAATATCCTCATATGTGAAGATATGATATCTTCACATGTGAAGATATCAATGATTTCACTGACATCCGGTTTTGTCTCTTGAAATTGTACTTAAAATTTGTTGGTGTATCACAAACATCTTCAGGTCTTCCTCGAAAGTTTTGGCAATCTTCGCCAATCTTCGGAAATTCTTGGAAAATGTTCAGGAACGTTCGTCTGGTCTTGGAGGCGAACAATGGGCCCTTTGCAGTTTACGATCACATGGTACAAAAACCGCCATGCTGGAGAGCAAACTGCCCACTGGGACCATCCAAAACAAAGCAACTTAACTAAATATTCTTTTGTTTTGGAGGTCCAGTGGGCGGTTTGCTCTCCAGCATGGCGGTTTTTGTACCATGTGATCGTAAACTGCAAAGGGCCCATTTTAGAAATCTTCGGAAATCTTCGGAAAGTGGTCGGAAATCTTCGGAAAATCATCAAAAATGCCGTTATCAGTATATTTATATAATAAAAAGAACATTACACATTAGCTCGAAGATATGAATTTTATGTTCTCGTGGCAAGAGCAATATCTCACTTGTTCCCTGCGCTCACTCATGAGATAATTATTCTTCTTGCCACTCGAACATAAATTTCATATCTTCTCGTCTCGCCACTGTGTATATCCTCTATAAATAGTTTGTGACCCCTTTTTTGTATACTATTTCTTTTCCTACTTCTCTCTTCATTTTTACAAACATACGAGAAATTATAAGTAACAGCAACTAAATATTTCTTCTCTTGGTGTGTATGACTTACAAGTATCCATCCAGTGTCCTTCTACTTGGCAGAATTACATGAAAAAATGCTGTTAAATATGCAAATCTGTTGAAATCAACTCATCCACCTCACATAGAGAACTTAATTTTGATCATGTTTTCAGTGGAAGCAAACAGTATGTTCTTCACTATAATTATCTCAAAAAACAATGGTGACCCCAATTATTGCTCTTCAGTGTGCCATTTAATATTACTCTTAATAATACACTTGAAAAAAAATGCTTCATTCTAATTGGCTATGTGCACTGTTCTAGAGAAACAGGAGTGCAAAGCTATATCCGTAATACCAGTGACTGGTTAACTTTGTTCCAAGCAGCCTGGTCCAAGTATTTGCATTGCAAGTGCTTAGAATCTCTTTGATGCCTCAAGCATTCTTCAGTTCTTATTCAACATACCTTCAGTTTGCTCTCCAGCAACTACATTTTCATCCTACAAAGGAAAACATATAAAACTGGAAATAACTATTTATGAAAAATAATAGTGATAAATAATAATGATAATGATAAAGATAATGATAAAGGCAATGACAATGATTATTAACTTAAGTTTATTTCATACAAATTATAATAAGAACCCTCCCAGCATTGTTTACAGCTGAAAGTTTTGAGTGTCACTATTTTGAACCCATTAAAATATTACTATACTATTTTTTTCAGTTAAAACAAGAAAAGACATTAATTGACTCAATGGATATTCCATGGTACATGATAACCACTGAAAAGCGTTACATATCTAGTATACCTTTATTGTAGTTAATGATGCCCCTAACCAAACGTCCTTTAGACATCAATTACAAAAAGCTAGATCAATTTAGTTCCCTTCTTCCAGTCACAGCACACAACTAGAATTGAGGCAGAGGTTGCACACTAACCCGACAGCAGTAGAAAAGGGGGAGACAAAGGGAAATGCTGAAGAGGGAGTGGGGAGCAACAAGGAAAAAATGAACAATCCAAGCATCTGTGTTCTTCATGCTAGGTAAGCTACACAAGTACCCAATTTTCTTTAATGGGTGATACAAATGTAGAGCTCTTGACAAATACATTCAGATATGCAGTGTACATGTATGTAAATATTGTGCATACTTCACTCCTCGGGCTGACCGTGGAAGGGGTGTTTGGTGGTATAGAGGTAGCACCATCACTGTTGTCAGTTGCCGTATTAAGTGGACTATATGTTCCATTAGGATGTCTGGGTAATGGAATACATGAGCTTGACTTATTCAAAGTCTCAATAAAGTTTAGGTCTTCAGAATCAACTGGAAATGAAGTTTGCACACCAAGAAGAAGAAAGATACACCGTTGCACCACTCCTTTGCAGGCGTCAATAAAAACTTGGTCAAAAGAGATATCATTTTCTGGCAAAGAAGAGAAATAATAAAATCTTAAAATAGGTTAATAAGCATTGTTGTTAACTCATAAGTTCAGTGGCTTTAATATTTGAAACAGTTCAGAGCCACCTTAAATTTTGAAAATTTAAGGTGGCTCTGAGCCCCATGTACAGAGTTTTTTTAAACTTTGCCGAAAGTTGCATCTTATCCTGCATTTCAAAATACTACAATAAGAAAAAATTTCACTGTGCCGTTTTTAAAATCTAAGAGCTTAAAGCTAAAATTAAGGGTGTTTTAGCAAGTCATAGTGTTGCTATGGTAACCTATTGTGTCACGAAAATAATACCAATGTGTTCACCAGTGATTGAACAGTTTTTTGATACCATGATTGTAGCATCAATTGATAAAGAGTGGTAATAATGATCCATC